>JAYRBW010020674.1:0-12700 GCA_036023295.1 Invenusta paracnida
GGTGAATACCAAAGTGAGAAAAATCGTAGAAAAAATTGGGGAATTCTCCATTCCCTGTTTATGAATACCACCCCAGAAGTATAATCCAGCCTTAACTGCGAAAGAGAGTTATTATCAGAGCCGGATTAACTATTTGCGGGGCTATATAGGCAACTGATAGGTATAAACTATGTTAATGGGTTAAATATTTTTTCTCAGAACAAAGTGCGGGGCCCTTCAGGGAGCGGGGCCCTAGCCAACTGCCTACTTTGTCTATGGGATAATCCGGCACTGGTTATTAGGAATGGGTTGGTTATATATTTAATATATATAATATTATATATATATTAAATATATTATATTTAATACAACATCACATTATGGAAAGATAAAGAAATGATTGACAGTGTCTAAAATAGAAAATTTATTAATATATCACCGGAACAGCTACATGAAAGACGGGGCAAAGCAATTGCCTAATTTCTCGACAGTGAGCCAGCTCAGAAATGCTATAGTGAAGAGATGGCGTTTAGTTTCACCAATGTAAAGCACCCAGCATTTTTTAAGTTAAGCAATCTTAACATCCAAAGGGAGTTTTACAATTGGCTTTTAAGCTTTTTATACTGACCATCAACAGAAAACTCTTTTCGATGGTAAAACTTCCATGAAACTGTTATTAACTCCGGCAGTTTGCATTTTCAGTGGTAGCGTCCAATCTAACATCTCCCAAAAAGGGAAATGAGATCATCGAATACGCGGACGACGCATATCTTCTCATCTAGACAAACAACATTCATACAACTGTTTCATGGTTGCCCTTGACCACGTTTTGAGTCTGCGCAGAGAGCTGAAAGAACGTTCACAGCTGCATGAGCCTACTGGAAGACTGAGTAGAAGCTGTGAATAGTCGAAATATTAGGGAAGTAAGTCTCGCTGCAGAGATTGAGTGTCTTTAGAAGGCTGCTTGTAGTTTTCTCTTCAGATTCACAAAGACGACACTTTTATTGCCACCTGAATACCTGTAAATGTAAACATCAAATGTTTTGGTATTAACTTAGGTATATTGCTTTGAACTATTGTATCAATTTTTCGTGAAATATCATAAATTGAAGTAAAAAATATTTAAATTGCACACAACTTTTATTTAAGATTCTGGCATAATGCAGTCAAATTTCGTTGAAATATGAAACAGTAGTTAAAAAGGACAATAAACGGGATTTGTTCATCACAGAGTAAAGTAGTATCTTTAAAAACATTAGACATTTAATATGGTAGAAGTTTCTTTTACTTCTTTCTAAATTACCTCTTGCTCAAACTCCGATGGTGTTGGCATATGTCATCTGCAAATTCTTGAAAAAGTTCTGTGACAACGTCATCATTCAAGCTAGTGAGAAAAGCTAGAAGAAGATAGGTTGCCACCATTGCAGGCCTTCTTTCGGGAGGAAAACGTGATTCGAAATGTGCCAGAATGTGGTCAAGAAATGGGTAAATGTAGTTTATCTGTGGAGGAAGAATAATTGTAAAAGTATTAGATATGGATACTTCATAGATTTATTGCACTTTAGACTCAATCATATAGGAGCATGATGTGTTAAAAATATTGTTAGTTTTTGTCTGTTAAAATTTGTTTATCTAAATAATACATTTATCTACACGTTATGATTATTTGCAGTTTGATGTATAGATCACGGTGAAGTAACTTAACAGATATGCGAGGAAATAATATTTAAGAATCAATTGAAGGTAAATAAACATGATTTACTGTAACGAAACACTCCTTACAAGGGTATAGAAAATCATGTTAAATGTTATCAATAACATACCTTATAGTGGTTCTCGATTGTGTTCTCTGCCGAAACTGCATTTGATCTGCCTTGCTGTTTTCAAACTTGACGTTGCCTTGATGGTTCGACTTCAATCTGAGCAGCAAATACAACTGCTCTTTGAAACAGCTTCTAATGGGTGTCACCCTCTCGGAAGACCTGAATGCAACTGATCAATTCTCTATTGCGTTATCGTGGGCTTCCACAAGATTGCAGTTCTTTGATTGCAGAGAGATGCTCAAAGGACGAATGAAAGCAAGAACATACTGAGTTATGACACCACTATTAATGTAACTGAATTGTTGAAGTCCCTGCAGGTAAGATGCAGCATCTGAAGATGACTGTGCCAATATTGACTCTTCCCTTATTTTTTCGAGAGCTTCACATATCTCCTTTAAATTTGCCAACAGAGAGTTTATTGAGTCTCCCCGAGACAACCATCTGGTGTCACACAATGTGGGAATAGATGAACATCGAGAAGCTGATACTGGATCTAATTTATAATGTATAGAAATGACAACTTAACTGATATTTGGAAAATGCGTATAACAATCTACCCCCTCGTTTTCGCCGCGCCCATGAAATTATAACAAATCATGAAATGCCGCGCCCCCCCAAAAATCAGACGAGGCAGTTGCCTCGTCTGCCTCATGCCTGCATGGCTACGGGCCTGATTACGGAATCAACTATAAAAGTGCTATTACTATTAAACTGTTTCTCATTAAGTTACATATATTCTATTTTTACCACGCTATAAGCTTAAGTAAGCAGAGTAGATAATTAACACAGGTTCATAATCGTTTCTGGTTGGATTATCGCTGATCATTGTAAAATATCTTTGTAGGTATTCCTAGTACATAAATCCTTTTATTTAGCAAATCTGTTAATTGCGTCAGTTAGTATTTATGCAATGCATGTTTAGTCAAAAGGCGCATATATTGTCTATACCGTTATAGAGAGGTAAATACACAATTATGTACTGGGAAATCAGGTCGTAAGTCGCGTTAGAGGAAAAGTCGTTCTATAGGAGATTATTTACAACCTTTTTAATATAAAATATAAACGTTAAATAATTTCTAGGTCGTATTGGAGCGGAAGTCGCTATAGAGGGGGTCCACTGTAATAGTAATTTATTTCTTAGTGATCGTGTAATATATTGATTATTTTAATATTAATTAACTATAAAATGACACTTGTTATAAATAAATATTTATCGTGGTGGTAGTTAACTAATAATTATTAACAAAATGATTTTATTTATTATGGAGTCAAAATCCATATATCAACGCCTTTAGAGTCGGTTCTCTATGATCTATAGATTCTACTGAATCAATCCTACTTACCTTGTTAGTCTAAGGTAACTTAAACGAAAGCAATTGTGTTACCTAAAACACTTTTTTGGCTATAAATATTATAAAAAAAAAAAACGTCTAGCTGTTTAGACCGAAATCTTACTAGTGATAAAAATACTAACAAGATTTGCATAAGAGGAACTCTAAAATGAGTACATTAAAATAAAATCAGAATTAAATAACCAGGACAATATAGTAGCTAATGGAGTATAATAGATCGTTTATAATAATAATAAGTCTTGTTTGGTTTAATTTGACCTACTAAGTTAGTATAGACTTGGTAAAAAGCAGAAAAAAGTTTACATCATTTTATGTAGTTTTTATTAAATCATGTGGTAAGTAATATTGAATTTCTGTATATAGTTGTTTTTACTACGATTTTAACATTTATGAAATGTATATTAGTCATAGAAATAGTTTTATTGTTATTTATCCATAATAGTTAGTTATCCGATGATTTAAGTAGATGTAGTCTAAAAATTATGAAAGGACATAATTCGATATGATTGACGCACTATTAAATTACTCTATTATGATTGACTAATTGTGGCATTCCGATGGTACAGTATTACTTAGTCATATATTATCTTTCTAATTTTATTTATATATCAATAATATAAGAGAACATTTTATAAATACGACTACAGTACGGAAATATATATATATACATCACATAAACTTTGAAAAGGAATTAAATGCAAGGACTATATTTTACAAACGATAAATATAATGCAAAAAAGTCTTAGTAGATTAATACTATATATTGAGAATGGAACTATTTAACAGCTGATCCTTCGGTCTCTTGATTAAGATGAGTCTGTAGAGTGCTCAATTTTTCCTTGAGCTGAGCTAGAGCTGAGAAAACAATATTTTGAGGACGTAGCGACCCACATGATTCCACATTAAAGAAGTATTTGTTAGGCTGAAAATATGTGAACAAAAATAACATGTTAAAAACAATTATGTAATAAATTATTATCACAAAATATTACTCGTACAATAGTAAACCTAAAAGATAAATAATCGCATTGTTTTTTTCATAATAGTGTGGATATCCAAGTGAACACGTAAGTCATTTTAAAATTATTAACGTTTTTACATTAGTTATTTATTCGTCATAGTGAGCTTACGGGAAATTCTATTTATTAATTCATATTACATACTTAAGTACATAGTAAGGTATATAAATGTAAACAGTAATTATTTCAGATTTGAAACAAATGAATAATACACATAGATTAACCATATAGTACATAGGACTATGATTCTGATAATCATAATATAAATAAGTAGCAATCTTAAATATGTATCTTTATTTAATTTGACCGTAATTCTTTATTCATTTTCTGTTATAACTTTTCTTTGTTTCGAAAGTAGATTTAACCTCCTATCTTATTAGTATAATATATATAATATAATCTGTACTACTGTAAATTAGAAAGATAACAGTTAGGTTTTAAAATCATTGCTAAAATGGATTTTTAAAATCTAATTTTGAAATCCTAAAAAATATAAAACTGAAAACGTTTGTTGAGTATAAGAATATACTCGGTGAATAATATAATTAAACAGTAAGCAGGTAAAACGTAACTTGTGCATAAAACAAAACAATAATTTTTGGTGCAATAAGCGCTAATCCATTGATTTATTATTAACAAGTTTATCGATAAAAATATTTTTTGAATACTTCGATTTAAACATCTAACCAACCTTTCCCTTGGGATCAAACTCAGCCTGATGCTGATTCTCAGGGAGAGTTGAGTACTCTGATCGTGGCCACTCATCTGGTTTGGGAAGTAGAGTGTGTCTGAGAGAATTGTCCGGATCGTACTCAAAGGCTACTCCACTGGTTGGGTTCCACTTGGCGTGTTCCTTAGCGAAACCTTTTTTGGCGATCGCCTTAAGTCGCAACTCCTGACCCTTGCGCATTTTAACGATAAGAATGTGATCCTGTGAAACAGAAAAAATCACTTTTAATAGTAGAACATTGGTAAACAATAATATATTGGGTATATAATATGAAGATCATGCAATGTTTTTAATAATATGCTGAACATAAATTTGTCAGCAACAAAAATACAACATTGATTTAAGAAATTGGTTTATAAAAGTGTGTGTTATATAATATGTACGTCGTATTCCATGAAAATCAAATACATCCGTAAATGTATTCAAAATCTTAAATGTGAGCTATTGCACCCGTATCTGTATTATTACATTTCATATATTAGACATCTAGTCTTTAATAAGCGCAAATGGGTTAAACGCTTTGTACAACTTGCATCTGCTTGTCTATTTACACAGAATTAGCTAATGCTAGGATAACTTGGATATTACATAGTAGGTTTATTCATTCTTTAATTGATAAAGGATAGCTGCTGCATTCCAAAACAATATAATTATCGTTTTACTACACAACTTTTAAATAGGTTTTCCGTTTTTGTTTTTTAATTATCACATCTCTAAATGTTTTCTAAACATGGATAAGATAAATATTGGATAAAATCAAAGTTTCATAAATCAATATTCAAAAAGACCATCAAATGATACTAGCATGGATTTTTAGATGACACAATCAAATAATATGAGTTTAAACTAATTCCAAAAATAATAATAATAATCATTTTCTAATTAAAATTGTTGCATGCGATTCAGTTTCAAAATTCATATTGAATTTATGCCATCCAGCTAGACACTATTTCTTGTACAAAATGTATTAATTCGTAAATAATAAATAAATAATTATATTGTGATTTTAAACAAATATTATTAATTAATAGATTATGCACTAAAATATTTAATATGTGTATTACAATTTAACTATCAATTATATATATTTTTAAATCTTGTCAACGATACTTAAATTGTCTTCATTGAAACTTTCTTCAGAAGTAACGCTAAAAGTATACAGCATTTATATTTTCTATAACTAATAAGTTAAGAAATCCCTAATTCTAAATCAAAATAAATATTTGTATTTATTAAACTAATTAAAAATGAAATGCAATTCGTAATACCGACAATAAAAAAACACAAATAAAAATATTTAGAATAAAAAATTAGATCGACAATTTGTAAGCAATTTTAATGTGTTATTCTTAATATTAAATGGGGTTTTTGGTATTCTACACATAGAGTAATTCCCCAACTTCAACTTTTATCGGTGCTGTTTAAAATTAAATACTAAATCAAAAACAGAGATACTTTTGCTATTTTGGCACATCGAATGAAAATAGTGCCGATAGTTCACCTGGTCTCCATACTCTGGGTCTTCATCCCTCGCCCGGGACGTAGTGGGAACGACAAGGGGATTATTAGTCTCCAGATCCTGTGTGGTGACTTGAACAGGATCATCATCTGTGCAAGTGACATTAAGTGTGAACTCCACAGAGCACTCAGGACAGAACTCATCACAAACACAGTCTCGCGAGTAGGTCAACTTGTCCACAATCAAGTCCGAGGTGAGAGGGATGAGGCCTACACGCTGGGCGATGAACTCATCGTTAAGCATTGTGGTGTTCTCCTCGATTTGAACCCAATCGATAGCCAAAGTGGGAACCTCCCCAATACATACACGTCGTAGAGCATTGGCTACACTTAAGTCCGTATCCTCGAGGATGAATTTGATGTTCTCATCAGTGAGACTGGTCAGGGTGACTACTACTTGGTTGGCGAAGGGCATCTTTCTAGAAGAACACGAAGTGGTCTGCTGAAGGTATAATCTGTTGAATGTAGAAATATAAAATCAAAGATATTGAATCAGTGTTTGAATTTTTTTTCAAAGGATTAAGTGACTTTCTGTAAAAATTATGCCATACTAAAAATATGGAAAGCTATTAAACAATTTTATGTAATCATATTTGTTTATAATATATTCAATTGAACTCTACATTAATAGCACAATTGATATTTTGTTGAGTATTAATATGCCACCAACATTAACATAAAAATAAGTCTTTGATTATATGAAAAATAAAAATGAGGAGTACTTGGTGGCCTGAATTTTATCAAATATTTGCTAATCATTCATAGAAATCAAAGTTGTATAAAAGTTAAATCAGAAAATTCATGTTGTTCATGCTTATTTCAAGCAAAATATTTTAAAATAAATATACAAGCAAAATAGCATGTATATTATAAATAAAATTTATCTTAAAAACTAATAAAAATGTATGTTTAACTTGTATAATAGCTTATTAACTTGTAATAGCTTAACTTGTAATTAGCCTATAATTTATTTGTTATTTAAATAAATGTTATGTGTTAATAATACAATAATCGTGTACAAAAGTACATAATATATGTCTCTAAGTTACTGCTAAATATAAAATATATTAACAACAATAATTCATATTAACTAAAAGTAAAAGAGTGCTAATATTTAATTGCCTTATTTGGTATTTAAAAATTATATTTTTAAAGGTGTAAATATCAATTTCAGTATATTAATTTTCAATTTGCATTATTAAAATATTTATTAATTTAATTTATTGGGCTATTTATTGAGAATGCCAAATGCTCATTCAGTAATGGGGAAACCAAACCTAACTGTAACAGAACCAATTAAATAAAGTATTCAAAAAAGAAATTATAAATATATGAATATAACACAATATCATTTTAAATGGTACAATTTATTTGATTTGGTACTACAGTGGAGTGTTTAGGGGATTATATAGTAATTTAAAATAACAATAATTAACCATTGAAATTTTATAAATTTCTGTAAAAATCAAAATAAATTATAAGTAGTAAACTAATTAAATTATTCTTGGTATAAATGCTTACTGGTGAATGTTCCTCTACTTCTTCACCTGCATCTCCAGAAATAAATCACAATTTGGATGATTCCATCTCAAAACCCTTCACCTCTGTAGCCAAAATTGTTTGAGAAATATTTTCCTCAAACTCACTGAGTGGTACTGCATTGCCTTCAGCCCAATGTATTCACTTTATCTGTAATGGCTTTCCAAACACCATCTTTCTTTGATTCATTTTATCCTTCTATTGTTTTCTCTTTCAGTTAACAAAGGCAACAATGGAGTTACTTCATTAACCAAAACTTCCAGTTCAAGAAAGCTAAATTGTGAGTTATGTTTCTTTATAACTAAATAATTTAATATAACCATATACCTACTTTTATATCCTAAAATAGTCCCCTTGAGTGAGCTCCAATTTCATTGGTTAACAGCATCAATGACCTACTTGCAGGCAACTGGTTGCTTTTAGTAGAAACATTTATGAAACATGCATTGCTAAAGTGGTTGCTCAAACATTCAGTTGCTGTTTGTAACAACTTATGTTTATTAAATACACCCAGATTCTGTAGCATTGGTTTTAAATATACTGCAGCAAATACATTAAACAGCATCTATCTCCTTACTGAGTGTTGAAACAAGCCCATTTGGATTCCAAATTGAATTGTTTGAAAGTTATAAGTACTTGGTGGATGGGCATAATCCTGAATAAATTGATATTTTGTTCAAGTGCCAATATTTTGCATAAACAATGATATATGCACTGGCAGGTGGCAATGAAGTCAAAGATATTGTAGGATCCACAATGGAGTCTGAACTGGTGAGCACAGGCACTTTAAGATGTATTAGAAATAGAAACACATATTTTTGCCAAAACAATAATAATATTTTGACAGAAAATTGCAAGTTCTTTTAATATGTCTTTTATGCTTTCTTGCAGCAGCACAGAGAGTTTCTTTTTTTGTGCCTTTATAATTTTTATCACTATCTGGTAATTCTAAAAAAAACTTTTTATATTACCATAAAAAAATAGAATTCAAATTTATTTATTAAAAACAATATCTATTACACTATATAGTTATTACAAATTTACAATAATAGTATACAAGCATAATTAGAATGTAAAATTATGGAATCATTCAACTAAGTTCAATACCATTTAACATAACTCAACTACATATAATTTATTATTTTTACTTTTCTGCATTCTTCTTTCAAGTAATTCAGTTAAATACAACTTAGACTATGCAATTAAGTTGCATGATCCCCTGATTGCTTGCTTAACTTACACTACACAATTAGTAGTCTAAGCAATTAAATTAAATTGGTGCTAAATATAATTTTATTTTTGACAATGCCATCACATTCAGTGATGCTACCCTACATTTTCGTAATTTCCATGCTGGGAAATAAAAAATGTGCATGTTTAAAACTGATACAAACGGAGCTATAGATTCAAGTAATACATAAAACACAAAATTTCATTAAATTATCTGTAATTCGAAAATGAAATATCAAAAAATGACCTTTGATAATAAAGGACAAATTATACATACATTTAAAAATAACATTTCTAGGTGCATAATTTAACTTATTTTTTTATAAAATGTGTTTCTACTTACAATTATGTATATGTAATGAAGTACAGTTTGATTCAAATTATTCAGCAGTATACACAAAGAAAAAAATTGATATTTATGTTTATACAATTATCTATATACATTAACAAATAATAAAGTATCTTAATAAATATCTAAATCTTTTGTATGTAGTATTCACATAAAAACAAAAGCAATATACACAAACACTTATAAACTTTAATATTTAAAAAAATACTAAATTTCATACTGCTCCTAATAATTTTAATTGTTACTGTACTGATCACATTTTCTGGCAAAATACAGTAAAAGTAAATGGAATTGTTCCAAAATATGTGTATAATTGAATCTTCAAGATATAAAATACACAATGGTTTATACTAGTTTTAAATTATGTGTGACATACATGTAATGTCAGAAAAAATAATAGAATAACACAATCAATCTTAGGATTATAAGAATATCCAATTAAAACAAAAGAACAACTAATACCATCAATCTTAGGATTAAGAAAATAATCTTAATATAACAAGTAAATAACAAAGAGTAATTTAAGAAAGATTAAGGTAAATATCAAGTGCTGCAATCATAACATAATAAAAATATAAGTAACAAAGTAGACTATTTAGTTATAATCAAGAAATTTAGTTGCTTATTTACACAAAGTTTTCTCTTTGATGTTTTAAACTTCCTTTGGCTTTTCTTTGTTTTCCCTTAAATCTCTCTGCTTCTTCAAGTAGGTGTTGTAAATCACTTTACTATTCTGCATCTCTGTGATTAGCTGAATCATATTGGAATATAGCAAATAGATAATAGTTTCCAGAGATTGAAAAAAGTTCAAACTGCTTTAATAGTTTCAAAGCATAGAATAGAAACTATATATAAACAATTGTATCTGGTGAATCAAGTGCCAATCATATATTAAACACTTTTTTCTCTGAAGATGGCAATTCAACAAAAAACTTTTTCAAAGCTGGATACAGCTGTAGGAATTGTAATAGAATATCAAAAATCTGTAGCCACCTAAAAACATGTTGCAAAAATGTTAATGATCCATGTCTAAAAGTTCCAACCATTTCGAAAATGATATTGCCATTTTTGAATAATGCAAATATAAGGATAATCCATCCAAAACATTTTCTATATATGAAACTATCTTTGACACAGCACAATTTACTGAATTGTGTGTGCAAGCAGCAGCCACCTAAGTTGAGTATATTGGGTGCATGTCCATTCAGGTTTGCAATTACACCACCTTCTTCTCCTCTTATAATATTTCATAAGACACAAAAATTGTGAGATAAAATTTGCTATTTCTGAGCAAATTTATGAAAAAAATTATATTTCCACACAATTATGTAACAAAAGATAAAGAACAATCAGATGCACAAAAAAAGCAGTGGTAGTATTATTCAACATTATCAATTTATTTTGTCTATTAACCATGTGATTGCATTTACATTGAAATTGATAATCTATTGATAATGCAATTGAATTGTACATAGGTAATTCTAACAAAACAATTGTATTTAGAAATCAAAATATCTTTCTATTTTCAAAGTTATAAATGCCAAATTAATGTGTTTATAAAATTATTAATTTAATTAATAAAATGTTTCTAAAATTCAATGTAGAATTTGTTTTTTATAAGTGTCCTTTGTTAAATAATGTTATGCTATTAATCTATTTATCTATCTGTCTTAATTTATTAAAATTTTAATGCAATCATATTGTCAGTGAAATTAAAAATTGATTGGCAATATTATTGCATTTCAAAAATAAAATTCTAACTGACAATGCAATTATATTGTCAGTACAATTAAAAATCTGTTTAAAATGTAACTGAACAGTCACAAATGACATTGATAAATCTGATAATAAAATAATTACATTTAGGAATAAGTCTTTTGTGTTTTGCTCTTCCCTGTGTTCTACTTGAATTATTAATTTACAATTATAAAAATAATATATCTTTCACTAAATGAGTCTTTATAATGATCATCAACAAATTTCTGATGTTATATTATAGAGAAGTAATATAAAATTGTAATAAATGTCATTTTGATTTAATTAATCTAAAATATAGCCATATAAATGTAATTAATGTCATGTTATTTTAAATACAGAGACAAAAAGAAATCTTAACTATTTATGTCTTCTCCATTTTAAAATTAGACTTAATATAATAGTTGAGTAACCATATGGCTGATTTTTTTTAAGTCTGTTCCTATAATAGAATTTACTATTGATCTGAGTGAGTCTTATTTGGTGGTCTTTTTTTGCAAATGAAACATTCTTTCAACAATACTATAAAAAATTCTGTCTTCCTATCAATGATATTATTAGATATTCAATTTTTTTATCTATTTCTACCTGGTGTATAATAAATTCAGGTTTCCCATGGGGAATAACCCTCCTGTCTTAAATGTCTACAATACTTAAATAAGGACCAAGGTGGGCTAACCCTTCAATTAAACAACAATAAAAAGTAATGTGCTATACTATTCAAATTTGAATAGTAGTACTAACTATAATATAATAATTAATTGACACTATATATTATTCTTATACTATAATTACCTATAAGTGTCAGATTCTTAATCTTAGTTAGAATCTGAAATTCAAAACTGTAAATTTAATAAAATGTATTGAATAGCTCTTATAAATTATTAAAAACATCTCACTTGATGTCACAAATGCTCTACATGTCCAAATACATATTAAACATGAATAAAATGCCAATTTGGAATTAAAACTCTACGACTAAAGATATAGATAGTCATATACATAGAAATGCCCTCCCTGATAGACTCTAAAACTGTATAGAAACATCCCCCTACCTGTTATGTATCTCACTTGATGTCACAAATACTATACATGCACAATAAGACATTTTACACATATAAAATTCCAAGTTTGTTATTGAAATGGTAACAGGACTGAGGAGTCTGTATTCAGGTCAAGCTGAAACTTAGTCAAGCTGTACCCAAATTAATCTATACCTAAGAGAAACTCTATATATAGTAAAATATGGTAATCAGTAATCACTTATCAAGAGTCAGGAATGCAAACTACAAAAAATAACCACTGGCCCTCTGAGCGAGTGGCTCCTTAATTTTACTTGCCACCGGGTGAGTGACTTTTAACCAACTCATTTTCCTCTCTCACCCCCATTGGATATCAATGTCAGT
>JAYRBW010020685.1:0-12700 GCA_036023295.1 Invenusta paracnida
CCTCTCGAAACCACTATTTTACAAGTTGTAAACTATTGCTTATAATTTCCAGACAGACTATCTCCTGCATTCTAGGATATATAAAAGTAAAAAAAAAATTTGCCGCAGACCCCCGACCCACCCCCACCCTCAGTGCGGCCCTAAAAACCCTAGCCCCCCCCAATAAAAATTTCGTTCCGCGGTCCCTGATCTCTAGTAGTTACTTAAAGAAAATATATCTCTTTAAAATATAACTATCTAATGAATTGTATAAAATTGCCAGGAGAAAATGTTTATGTTTACACAAAATTCTGTTCAAAATATTATACTACTTAAATAGAATGGGTTTACTCATAGGTGACTTATCTTCAACCAATCAGAAGGCAGAATTCCACATCTTTATTTTTAGCTGTGTGCCGCCGTTTTATTCTATAAAGTAAATCTATCTCCTACGACATATTTCTTCGTTTACACTTTTTGTTGGTGGTTTTGGTGCTCGTTACTTTGGGATTTCTGTGGTTACAATACTATTCCTTGTTTAATATCTCCAAACTTACACTGGAACTAAACTTTGGAGGTACATGTCGCTAGCAGCTTTCCAACAATGAGTAACACCTCTTCATCACGTACCTCATCTAAAGTGGAGGATGAACTTCGGTGTCAACTGTGCAAACAGTGGTTTCAATCGCCTCTTCTCCTTCCCTGTGGACACTCCATCTGCTCTACTTGCGCGTCGCACCGCCTGCAGCGTGCCAGCGACCCTGACTCTGAGTCAATTGCCTCCAACTCCTCTCAACAAAACCTTAACGATGACACAGACGGCGGGAGCACAGTGAGCGAGGCAGACTCTGGTGTCGTCCTCAGCCGTCCCACAAGCTACATTAGTTCGTCCAGTCTTGGTAGCCTTCTTCCTGTAATCCCACCGTGTTCACTCAGCAGTTACGAACTAGCATACGGTACCACAACCTCCACGTCCACCACCTCAACCCTCAACTCCTCACATTCGTCCTCCTCGGTTTCGGCAGCTGTGTTCAAACTGACTTGCCGCGCGTGCCGAAGAGTTGTTTATCTCGGGGACCGTGGGGTCGATTGTCTACCCAAAAATCGTGCTCTTGAGAACCTGATTCGCCGGTACACGGAGAAGAAAGGCACTGTTGACCAGCAACAAGCAACCTCGGCCCTGCAAAATCTCTGCCAGTTGTGCGAAGATGAAGCAGGCAGGTCGGCAGCTGTACGAGTATGTGAGCAGTGTGAGACGCGATACTGTGCTCCTTGTTTAGACCGATGCCATCCGCCTCGGGGACCTCTGGCCAAGCACTCATTACTCTCGGTTGAAGAGGGGATGAGTGCGCTTGCCCTCAAGCGACAGAAAAGAGAATGGGCCTGCTCGGAGCACCCTGAGGAACGCCTGGATCTTTACTGCACCAACTGCCGACTGCCATTGTGCTGTCGGTGTGTGCAGGAAGGTGCTTGTCGTCGGCACCAAGTACATCCTCTGAGCACGCAATGCAAACTGCACAAAGTGAGTGGTGAAATCCTTTTTATTGTATTTATTTTGCTACTTTATTTTGCTACAAGTGTATTATCGATAATTACTTTGTACTTACATTTTAATAATACACGATTGCTGCTTCTAATAATTCACTCTAAAGTATAATAATATAACTACATACATTATAAGCAAATAGAAATTATTTTTGTGATTAAAAGTAATTAAATAACTTATATTTCGGAAAAATATGCAACCAACTACTTAATAATCATCATTATTTATATATTAATTAACATATTGTATAAGATGTTAAAAGAAGGTTTAGAATATAAATTTGATTAAATATTGTTTTTTACTTTTAGAATTTTAGAATTTCTGGAAATATACTGGCATATTTTCATTGAAACTGTTGATTTACAAAATCGACAAGTATAACTAATCTTTTCCTTTCATTTTTATTTGTCAATGTGAAGGCAGACACCCTTTTTAAGTAGCACATTTAGTACGACTGATTATTAGTACAAGTATAATGAGAGGACTATAAGTTGAGAGAACATTTATATGAGAACATTCTTATTTTACTTTTGAATTAAATTTTTTAGGATTTTATATTAATTCAATTGTATTCAGCTGTATATTATTATTTTTTGTTTGAAATTTAGAACCTAATATTTTAGCTCACTATACATTTTGTAGTTACTATAAAATTAAA
Source organism: Invenusta paracnida (assembly GCA_036023295.1). Lineage (NCBI taxonomy): Eukaryota > Metazoa > Platyhelminthes > Proseriata > Coelogynoporidae > Invenusta > Invenusta paracnida. The sequence goes on from JAYRBW010020685.1 coordinate 2,184, forward strand.
AATGATGTATATGGCTCTGATACCTGTGAATATGGGTGGTCACAATGTTACAGTGTTCCATAAAACTATAATAAGAACAATTATTATATTTTAATAATATATCTATCTATATATACTACATATTACAATAATCTACTTATTATAAATCATACTTTATAAATAATATATTTAAGGGCATTTGGTTAATTTTTCTTTTATGATAAGTGTCACTGAAATGCAAAATTTTCTAAATATTGTATAAATTGTTTTATGTTTGCGAACAATTGTAATATTATGAATTTTTCGATTTATGAAAATACTTATACTCTATCTCATAGAGTGATAGACTCTATCACGTTATAGTATCAGATAAATGAAAAGCATTTCACTTTTGAGATACAATTACGCTTTAAGATAAATGTCTTGTTCTATTAAAACAAAAAACACCACGGAGAATTCTATCCCTTTTATTATACATGAATATATAATAAGTACTAATGTACATACAAATACGTTGTACATAAAGAGAGTTTTACTAGAGCAACAGGAAAGTAAGTCTCCTCACTATAAATGTATGTATACATAGAGATAAAAATCTTTCAGGAAATTAGTTATATAAGAGATCGTTTGGGAAACGCCCTAAAAGCGATTTTCCGAAATAATTTATTTCGTTATTTTATTTATTTACGTAATTTACAATAATTTATTGCGTAAAAAATATATATAACAACAGTGCACGTCCAAGTTTATACTTTAGCAAGTAATTATATGTATGTATATAATTTATTAATCGGGAGATATTATTTTTCAATTCATGTGGACTGTCATTTCGTATTTTTACATAATGAAATATATACAATATACTTTTAGACCACATTTTAGTTTCCCCTAATTATAATTTTTCATTAGCATATAAATACTGTTTGTATGTATGTTTATCTGTCTAATTTTATGGACTGATAATTTTAGGGTCTCATTAAAAGCATCATTATATAATATACAAGCCAGATTGAATAATTACAATATTTAATCAAATAAATATCTCGTCTTCGGCTTCCACACAGACCCCAAAAACGTGCACTATCCCCATTTGTTAGCCTATACATTAACCATGAAGGCAGCATTTTTTTTCCGTCTTACAAAATGGGATACATATTTTGTTGTACCAATTTGTATTTTGTGATCTATGTATATTTAAAGATCCTAAAGATTTATTAGAAAAAATATACAAGAAAGCAGCTGTGATTTTTCAGTTTAATATCTTCTTTAGCACCATGTAAACGACGTTCTTTGCTGTTTAGTGTAATTTATAGTACACCCATGTCGTGTTTGTTCAAAAGGCAAATAAGATGATCACGTGTGTTTCACTCTGACATTATTATATAGCAAACAGTATAATACAACCTAAATCATTGTACTAAAAATTGGTTAATTTAACCGAATTCGAAGACATGGCGTCGTAAACTGGTAACTACGAAATTTAATTTTATTACAAAATATTATTTTACACGTTTTAAATATGTTGATTAATATCCCAGTATATATGCATTTAAACTATACCTATGCAAGGAAATCCGTTATATTAATATTTTTTTTATTAACGTTATAGGTCTAGGTTTTGTTGAACTCAATATACTAGTCTGTATAGAATATATTAATATCTCACTTCTATGATTATAGCATGAATACAAATTAGTATACTATAACAAATCGTTTTTCACGCAATTATTATAAATTTGCATACCTAATATATATTATATAATTATAAAACATTCTGGTATTTTTACATAGGTACACATTAATTGTCTATATTATATGCAATAAAATAGTTGTTATCTCAGATGGGGGGAAGAGTGCAATATAGTAATATATATACCGGTACTGAGGTATCAATGGTCAAATTTCAAAGTTCACTCGAGTTTTCTTAAAACAGATGGCCCTAAGTAACTAAATGTGTTAAATATCTTACTATACATTTGAGATTATGGTTAGTTTCGCAAAACTTTCACCATAATTGTATTATTAGATATTCTTAATTTTATCGCTTTGCGTTATTTGAAATACATTTGATGATTATTAGGTGCTAATGTGCACATAGCTATTTTCTTCGTTGATTATTTATAAACGATGTGATGTACTTAATATATACATCAACATCTCGTTAAACATTATTTATACTATACATAGTACACAGTATACTACATATAAATATGCGCACATACATATTAAGAGAGAAAGAAGCGAATGAAATTAATTTCAAAATTTCGATTAGAGAGCAATATTACCATGCTTGTGTCCGTACTTCTTTCTGTTATACCTAGGCAGAGTAATTACTAAGCAGGCAGTGGGTGACAGCAGGCAAGGTTTGAGAACAGTCAGTCACAGGGCAGGAGAGAGGATTTCTACAAGGCATCCTGAATATAATCACGTCAAGTGGTAGTTGCCAACCCCTTGCAGAAGCTATATGAGTTCCATTAGTCCCCGAGGAAGGTGTTAAGTCGACATGAAGGGCCCTCCTTCCGGTCATTTATTCCTCAAGTACAGCTCCCACCTTTAGTGTAAGTAATCACTGCGCTCTGTATATTGCCGAGTACCTATAGGGGGTCGTTGAGTAGAGAGCAAGGCATGGACGGAACCCCCTTACTTCCTAAACCTCCATTTTCCATCAGTAACTAGAACCTCTTCATTCAATTCAGCGCTGGATATTTCCTGACTTGCAAAAAATTGTTCTTTCTCGCCTCTTGACGGTGATAAGAGGTTAGATATAAGTCGGAGCGAGAAATATACAGCAGCTAATATTCCGATTCTCAGCCAAGGAAATTAGTCTTATCTCGAGTTAATTTCGAGATATTGAAGTGCTGAGAGGTCTCCAAAGTGGATTGTCAACCTCTAGGTGGTTTATAGGGCTGTGAATTATCTATATTCTCTGCGCTTTCCTGTTCTGTACTTTTACCTAAACAGTACATTAGTTATATAAAGGTAAAAACTATATCGTCCTTTTCGATTCAACGTAAACAGTATCGACAGTGATGTGCAGTATCCCTTATGCTGTAATTTCCAACCTGTCCTCAATTCTAGATATTTAATTGCTTCCACTGACTGATCTATTTTTGTAGCGATTAAAAGAAACTGTTTTTATCTTTGTAATTGCTAACAAAATAAAACATGATTTAGTTGACTAAATATAGATCATTTTAAGTAATTATTTCTCAGATTCTAAAATATAATTCGTATAAAAAAAGATAATGTATATTTAAACTAATATATATATATATACATACACTCAGTTTGAACAAAACTTATCTGCATATATTAAAAATGGAGATTTAAATATACAATTAAATTTTTTGTGTATGTTTGAAATTATAGATTCCTATTCTTAACTAAGGAGCTTTTCGCCCTTTAAAGTGGGCATATAATTTATAAATTGTCTATTATTAGAACTTTTCAAATAGTCTTATTTGATAGCCTTACCTGGATAGCAAGACTATCAAATATATAGGCACCTTGAATGTCGAGGGGTGTTTTTTCCAAGTTTGTATTGTAGGCTTTGGGCGAGGCTCCCAGTCCAAAAGTAAACATTTGTGCATGGTGACTCATTCATTGACATTCGACTGAGGCTTCGGTTGGTTAATGATAGCACTACAGCTCGGCAATCGCCCATTTCTTGTTTTATACTCCTCCCGGCAGCTCATTTTTTCCAAAGTTACTCGCCCTAACTATGTTAAACTAGGTATAAAATTTAAAGTATATATATGTAGAACTTACATCGTTATGTCAGTGACTATAGCTATCGAGTTCTGTCTGCTTATTTCAACAAGCAGTGTTGTTCCTATTTCACCTCAGTACTCACCTCGGTCCTCATACATAATTTAATATCCCAATATATGCAGAGGTACCTATAATATAGATATAATATCACACGTCATATAGTAACTAGCTAAAGCAGAAGAGACAAATTTCCGTAAGCTCGGGAACGATAGAAAACTAAAATTAAGTGCTACATTCTCGGTTATAATTTGTGTAAATATTGCATGAGTTCGTGTCTGATGTGATAAAAGCTATCCCTCGTACAGCTCTCGTTGAGCTATATACACTATAAGTATATTAATAAATATACCTATATACGAGTATGTATATTGGAATATAGTTTACTTAATGTAAATGACGGGAGGCGGGTTGGGTTTATATATGTAACTATGGCAACATGTAGATGCGCGTACATTTGAGAGAATACTTTAGAGAAAACTGTCGTAACTCTTTCTAAAGTTTCACTGTTAATATAACTAAGTATTTTAATAGGTTGTCCTGCACACTTTTAGTTTATTAGTTAAGTATTAATTTTTCATATAAATACATATATATGCATAATATGTTGTCCAATGTACATCTATTTTGTCCACAAATCATTTTTTTGTTAAAAACATCAACCTAGTTTTTTTCTTGCACTTCTTTGAAATACAAATTTTATAGCTATTTTGGTATGCGGACTTTTAGAAAACCTTAACATATACATGTGCTATATACATGTGTTTGTCAATAAGAATCGACTCTGAGTCTGTGTAAGTATAAAGTATATAGCTATAAAATTCACACCTGCGAAATTCAAATTCATTGACTAAAATGGCAGCTGCAAATGGCCGAGTGCTTTAACAGCAATTTATCATCGCATAGAAGACTTCTAGGAATGTAATACAGCTGCTATGCCATTGGAAAAGGGAAATCAGATAGCTATTAGTCCGACTATTCTCAAGTGTACATGGAATGTTTGCTACAATGTCCCCACGTTTATAAGTACGTGCTTTTTGTAAGAGAATAAAAAACTGTATATAGAATTCATAGGTAAGTAAAGAATCGAGTATATAGCTTATAAATGAGGCGCCCGATTTGTTAGCAAAAGTGTCAAATCATTTTTCCAAAAATGTGAAGTACACTTCTAGTATTATCCTCCTTTTCGCTTATAGTATAGATTCAGTTGATTTATAAAGTTCTTGAAATAAATCGACGTGTTCATTTAAAATCCCCTACAGGTTTTAAGCAGCCTTTTAATGCGCTAAAGTTTGTTTATTCTTAGAATTAAATTACAATCCTATTTAATTTCTATAATTTTACGTGACTTTTTGCCATAAAGGAATGAATTTCGAAGCAAATATAAATGACAGCGCATATATAGTACATGTCTCTTTTCATTTGTTACTAACATGGATAATAAATGCCTCTTTATTAAATGTTAATTATTTAATATATACAAATTATATGCTGTATATATGTATAACCGCATGATTTGTTCTCTTGTATAGGAAATTATCTCTTATAGTGGGAAATAAATTTCTTCGCAAAATAATGGAATGAAATATAGTTAAAGGTTGATAATTGTGTTAAATTAGAGGCAAAATATGTTCAAAATATCTTTTTAATGTCATATAAATTACAAAGGAAGCGTTTTCAATAGTTAATTTTACATCTACATTTTGCAAAATAAATTTACCAAAGTAAAAACTTGTAATAACTATATATACTCATTTATCTCATTGGCTGACAAGTATTTTATGCTTATATTATAATCATAGAGATCGGATGACAAACTATTCTCGAAGACAACAATTATAAAACAATTTCTATTTCTATGGGCATAGATATTGAATATGGTGTTTAACTAGATCGTCAATTTAAGAAAAGTCAATAGCAAAATTTGGTTTTTAATCGCCGCTATTTTATCGGAATTTTGCCTATATGCTTAAGAGGCAATCAATATGTAACTGCCTCCCAAGCATAGATATAGATTATCTAAGTATATTTATATATGCTCGCAAAACAAAAGCAAAGCATAGGACAATCGATAAATGGGGGCGATTAAATTCACAATTGAATTCTTATAAGATTGTATATCTATGTAGTTGATTATATTATTCAATATCTATGGTTATAGGTATGTACATTTATGCAGAATAATTTTATTTACTTTAAGTAAATCAGAAAAAGTCGTATACTTATTTTAATATAAATATATAGTTCTGATGGTATTTTAATATTATATAAGGAGATTTATGAATATACAGTATAAAAAATTATAAACAAGATATTTAGATTAAAATAAATGTTTTTTTGGAAAGGTAGTTATGGTATCTAGAAAGGTTTAAATCAATTTTTAACAATGATATATAGATATTAATCAATATATCTAGTTTAGCATTAGCTATTGAAATTGTTTTATCGTTGTCTTTTTTTAGAATAGTTAGTTATCCGATCTTTATGAGTAGAGCCTTATATCTATCTATTTATTATATGCTATTTAAATCGTATTATAACGATATTTTATTTATAGAGCTCTATAAAGAATTTATTATTATTCTACTGGCCATTTCTACAAAGATATATGTATACAGCATCAGTTTTGGATGGAGAATTGTTCAATATAGGAGATTTCTTTGGTAGCCTTTGGTCATTCTCATTCTATTTCCGCCACCTTCTATCATTATTTCCTTTTCAATTTATTCTCATATTTTGGTTAATTCGACGATCGTCATCATTGCCTCGTATGATCTCTCTTCCAATTTCACTTGCTTCAAGTTGCTTGCATAGGCTTCACTTTAAACTGCATAAATCGAATTTGTGAGGACATGCAGCCTCATCAATAGTATATTAGATCCTCATATACTTGGTTTGGTCATCCTAACGACACAATATATGGCTAAGTAATTTGATAACCTGTTATATTTCTTTATTGTCAGATAAGATTATAGACTAAATTACCAATTGGTTATGCGTTAAAATAAACAGGATTTCACTCAACAATCCTGGTTAAACCGATTTTATAAATGAGTATGCCGCGTCTCTATTTGATAAATATTCCACCAACTTGTTTTTGCAATTTACCCTAAAATTTCTTTCGTAAGAGTGACTCATACGGCTAAGAATTTTACAATTCACTAATTTAACTTCCTAAAGAACACGAACATTTTATTATAATATATATTGTCCAATATTGAGGTTTTTATCGCGATTTCTTGCAGTGTGAAATTGTGAAGGGGTCGTGTGTTTGCATTTCCTGAATAGTAATACACAAACAACGCCTTCGAGTTTTAAACAGGGTATTGTGTAGGTAAGTGGTCATTATGGAATATTTCTTCCTTACGAGACACGCATAATAATTGATTGCGTAATTTTATTCTCTCAAATATAAATTTAAAAGGGGAACTTAAGTGAAAGGCTAGGGAATAAAAAGGATCTTAAATAGTCACCGTCCGTTTCAAAAAGAACATAAATATGACTCAGTCTGCTTAGACTACAATCGCCTGCAGCTATTATAAAGATTGTTTGGAGGAAACCGTCAGCATCAGCATCAATTTCGCCTTATGTGACTGCCGAATGGGCACATAGAGTTGATGTTATAGGGAGTCGAAAGTATGATGCTAATATCTTTTTAAGGTATATGGCTGGTCGACTGAACAAATATTTTATTATAATAAATTGTTTGACGTCGGTATATGTAGGGGTCCCTGGGGTTGCCTTGGGGCCTAAATAAATGGGGAACAAAGCGCCGAAATTCCTCTTAATTTGTTCCGCTGGTGTCTCTTGTACCTCGTGTCTGTCTGCAAGTTGTTCGATAGTCGAGATATATTTCAATCGAATATCTTGCTCGTCTTCTTTTGATATCAGAGTAACAACAGCATTCGATATATATTGGAACAACACAGTCGACTCTTACATATAGAGGAAAGTTATAGACGGATGAGCCCTTTATACCAAAACAAGAGAAGAGTTTTGGGGAGATTAATGTCCTGCTCCTTGTGATGCTCCGTTGTTCTGTTTACATAACTTCTTGACTCATTTCTAAAGTTACAGTGAAGTTATTAGCCTTTTTGTTTCATATTATTTAACGCTGCGTGGTTTAATTTCACGGTTAATTTAGAAACTTACATTTGGAGGAGCTAGCAACATTCTTGTAGCGTTTTTATATAGTATATGGGTACCCTCCTGTTCTGCACACTAATTAAAATATGTGCAGTGATGCAGTTTTATTTATTTATTTTATAGTGTAAAAATATTCCCATCGAGTAAATGCTAGCAAGAACAAGGTTTTCGTATTATTATATATATTCAGAATTGACTCACATTAATATAATATTATATACTCGGAGGCAGCACCATCTGCTCATTTTCCGTCTAATTCCATCTCCATCTCACTAAATTCATCTCATTTGTAAAAAATGATTGAGTTTCATATTAATTGAGATCATTATAACGATAATTTATTAGTCAGTTGAGTCTATAACTTAAAGAATTAACAAGGATTTATTTCCTGCATTTTTTGTTCCAGAACAGGAAACACATGTTTTACTTTTGTTTTTAAATTGCCAATGCAGACAATATAACTTTTAATAGAGTATTTAGAAACCAGATTCACAGGTACTCATTCTGTAAATGACGAAACCATCTTGCGTATATAACACTCTGAACGAACTACAATGTAAACATTGAACGCTACATTTTATGAGTCATTGAAGTAAAGAACGGCGAACGCATGACCTTCATGTAGTTGTTTTAATCCGCTATAAAGAATATAACATAGCCCGTCCAGCACTGACGACACGTGAATATATATATGTTAACATGTAGTGAACCATACCCAGGGTTACATTTTATTGACACAATTCTTTTTGGAAACTTCATAATTCGCCAGTCTTCATTTTTATCCACCGTATATTTTTATATTCAACTATATATGTATATATGATATTAACTGACATTATACTGATTGCAATGTCTGTATATAATCTATCTACAATATAATGGTTTTCCCCGATGTTCACATTTCACAGCAATGTGCCTATGTAGTTAGGAGATTTTGCTGACATTTTTTATTCCAAATTTCTTTTTGCACCCAAGGCCTCGTTATTTTTCAATATGTATAGCCTTCACTTATATATACTAGTACATATATACGCGCTTATAATTGCAAAAGCAAGTGAAATTGGTACATATACATATATGTGTATATATCTTTAAGTCTACTCTACGTATGTACATAATATGTATCTATCTGCTTTGAAAAGTGTCTGTTTATTGGCTATTCTGACATGATGGCGCCAAAGTAACTAACGGATCTTTCCATTATAAGTATTATACATGCCTGTGTGTATATTCTGTCTATTTTCAAAAAATCGTTGATCTCATACCAATCAATCAATTGAACTCATGAGTCATTTCTTCCCAGATATAATTACACAAAATATTGAAGTTGTAATTAAAAAAAAATGTCTGTGATCACTTTTTTATTTTTTTTATTCACGTATTTGTTTAAAAATGTCTTTCTTCACAGATGGATAATCTTTATATTATATTTTTCATAAATTAAACTTTTGCATATATTATAATTTTAAACCGTTGCCTAAATTTCCCTTCTTGGTGTTAACCTTTTATAATGTATAGAGTTAAAGTTTATTTTTATCGTGTCATCCTTAAATGTTTACATAAATTATTATTCGATAGGATATATAACAATAAAATCAGGAATTTAAAAACAATTTCCTGAAAAGTTTGCACACACAGCAGCTATGTCGTGTAAACATTGTACATATGTACATGATATGCAGCTTATATCGATAAGACTAGGGCGCCATTATGCTGCCTATCATATTTGCCATCAATCGACTCCTGTGTATTAGTTATACTTGCGTAGCCTTTAGACTGCATGTATGTATTCGCCAGGCACATGTATTTCAAGTATGAGGTAACTAGAGGCAAGGGTGGCCAAACACGCAATACCAGAGGTGTTGAGGTGTTATCTCTTAAAAGGAAAAGGTATAATTAGTAATCTGTCAGACTGCACATAGCACTGACTTCCAAATGGGATAACAACTCGGATTAGACGGTCAAGCAGCTAGACCGTCGCCATAATTACATATAGCGGAATAACTATATATATATTTAGATGTACACAAGGCGCCTCTTATCATTTTTACGTATCAGTTTCTGATTACCTATATGCCTATTTCATAAGTTGACGAAGTAGTTTATATATATGTATTATATAGATTAACCTAAATACCGGTATCTTTATGAGAAATTACTCATTTTAAATTTGTCTTTGATATTCAACATTTTTATATTTTATTTGTAGACGTAATGACTTAGAGAAAAAATCACTTTTAGTTTATTCCATATAGTCAAAAGTGTCGAAAAATGTATAGCAGTCTATATATCAGGTTTTCTATGCAATAAAATATTGTATATAAAACCAGAAAATGCTGAATGACATTATATCCTATATATTTTATTTTAAATAGTGGTATATTTGTTTGTTAATTAATTACAATGAAGCTGAAGACTATCTATATACTACAATGTACTATATATTACAATACTATATACTATCTATATACTACAATGTACTATATATTACAATACTATATATACTATGTATATACTACAGTGTACTATATATTACAATACTATATATATATACTACAATGTACTATATATTACAATACTATATACTATCTATATACTACAATGTACTATATATTACAATACTA
>JAYRBW010020696.1:0-12699 GCA_036023295.1 Invenusta paracnida
CAGGTTTTCTGCGACCAAGGTAAAAAACCAGACTCTTAGTCGAAGTCATTTCGACCAAGGTTTTAAACCGGAGTTGTGGTAAAAAACTCGACTATTGGTTTTTTTTATCACCTCACCCAAACTGTCATTATAATCTTTGAATTGGAGGTTTTATATCTGTATAAAAGCAACTCACCTAAAACTTGAAATTATCTTAGATACTTACATAACAATTCTAACAAAATAGTCTTATAGATAAGACATCAAGATGTTATAAATGTAACATTAAATCTATTTTCATAATCTTCATATTTTCACAAGTTTCCATCAAACAGAAAATATATTTTTGAATATACTAAATCGGGCAGCATTGGCTTTTAACAAAACGACTCATACAGCACAGATTGTATGAAGCAAGAAGGAAGTGAAATAAATGCGTTAAACTCAGTGCATGCAAGTTGCCGTATTTTGTAGATGCACAAGCTAGAGATGACAAAAAAACAGCTTCTTTGTTAAAAGAGGGTTCATGCAAAATAGATTTTTGAGGAGTAAATAATGTATTAATGTTGCGTGTAGTAAATAGCTACTTTAGAAAGTATTTAAAGCAGTAAGTCTGAAAATAAACACAATAACTTGATAAGCGTAGTAAAACTAGTTGTTACTACAATTTTTACTAAATTTACTAATGAATTACTATAGTGTTTCTGCAATAAATTGGTTAACATTTTTTTAATATAAAATTTAGAATTAATATTTATTATTTCTAGAAATTTAGCTCAGTTTTTCACAAATTTATAAAATACTTAAATTATACTGTTACTTGTTTCAAACCATTAATAAAAAAATTATTAATTGAACACTTCTTAATGTGAAACAAATTGTAAATTATGATTAAAAGATATATGTACACAAAATTGTGTTTTATGGATATCATCATTCATGTATTTGATTTCTAGTAGCTAAAATACAAGTTGATTCATCTAGGTTGTGATCCTATATAAATCTTAGGACTAAATCTTTTATAATACTTTTTAACCGATTTATCTTAAAATGGTGATTATTAGATTTACAGATTAATATTACGGTAAACATAAAAAAACTACAACATCGGTGAGAGTTGTTTACTTACAGCTGGAAGTCCCATCTGAGTGAGAAGTTCCTTGACTGAGTTTTTGACGATGTCTTTCCCAACTCGAATGGCGTTCTTTTTGAGCGTATCCTTGAAGCTCTTTAGAGTGAACATACTCTTGTCCAGTTTCGGCCAGACAACAGTTCCGTCCGGCCGGCAGGTAGGTAGTGGTAGGACCATGTCTTTGATGATATCAGAGTCGAGGAGACACCTTGGTTTGCCACTGCTGCCCATACACAGCTTCACATGGATGCTCATCATCGTCACGTTGTCATTGGTATAGAGATTGAAGGTGAAAGTGCCGTCAAGTTTGAATGTGCCGACTTTTAAGTTAATGGCTTGACTGCCAGAGAATCCGCCTGTTTTTGAGATTGTATAAAACGTGAATGATATGAAACTTAAATGAATAATGATTATGAGTTCCAATTTCTAAATTTTTGATCCAATTTTTAGTGCACCTATCACTAATATGTATTTATAAATGACTTTTGAATATTATGTATCTAATCGATCTGTAGATCTACTTCAAATAAAAATAATATTATATTTTCATTTAATTAACTTTATTAAAATATTATTTTATGCTTAAAAATGTTTAAATAACAAACAAATGCGTCTAGACAAAACTTTCTGACCTAATTTTTTCAGGAACGGGAGTGGAAATTCCTTGTGAATTTTATCAAAATTCTTCATAATAAGACCGAACACAATTTTTGGGTTGTCTCCACAGGGGTCAAGACGAGCGTAGACTTTAGCTGACTTTCGGAAGACCTTGATCTTTATGTCTAAACAGCATTCCAATCCAAGGCACTGTTCGTCAAATACGCAATGAATCGGACGTGGCAGATTCAGTTGTAGAAATGGGCATTCTAAAATAATAATAGTCAACACCTAAATATAGCGAAACCAAGTATTATAATATACTAATAATATAATTGTTGATATAATTATTTAATTTTATATAATATTTGTACACCATTGAATTAGATATGAATGTATCTCAAGGTTTATTAAATCTTTTCATCGAGTAGGTCCCCATAAGTTATTTTAAAGGATACCTCATACATGTTTAACTTACGCTTATATTTTTTAAATTATTTGCAGAACAGTTCTAAATATAAAAACAATAACATTTTTTGTGTATTATAATCTTGTGTTTCAACAATTTTCTAATCGATTTATAATAAACATATTTATTGTTAACTTAAGCTTCTTCCAACTCCAACTGCTAAAAGCTGTGCATTGTGGCTTTGTATTGGTAAAAAGTAATTGACAAAATTATGATTAAAGCTATTTTATAATATTACAATAATTTCGAGAAAACTATCTGACTTGAGGAAATTGGAAATTACTTAATTCATATTTTACAACATTTTATTTTAACTAATTAATTAAATTGATTGATATTAGAATCACCTCGATTATAATAAATAATAGTAAAATAATTATTATATACATATACATATATATATTATATATTAATTAATATTATTATTTGATTTTCAGATAACTATCAATGATTTTCATATCTTAATAATTTTTGTATATTTAGATTTAACAAATAATATTCTAGTTTTAGCAACTTGTTTAGATAACTGCCAATATATATTAACAGTATTCTATATAATATATGTATTGGACATTCAAATATCAATATTTCATAAGTTGGATAATTTAAATCAAGTATCTAAAATATACAGCTCTGAATATATTTAACATGTTATTAATCTTGAATGATTTAACTAACGAAAAGCAAGAAAAATATTTGTAAAATACATTATTTATTTATACTTTTCTATGATCACATTTACATGGTTTTATTTACTAAAATAATATTATATCTCTAGCTTACTTGATGATGTCTGTTTAAATTTCTTGATGAGTTCGGCCCTGTCCCCAGAGATTTGATCCTCTGTGAAGCCAATTTCTTCAAGCTGAATTCGCAATTCTTCCTCTGTCATAGCGTATGGACTTTGACAAGGCTGCTTCTCCATCGTTTTCTATAGGAATACGTGTCACAAATTTATTGAAAAGTTGTGAGTAATTCCTTATACAGGCACTAAGAACTATTTATAAGAAAACAAATATTACTAATTACTTTATTATAAAACCACTAATACATTCAAATTATTATATGAATTACCTTTTTTTATATAAATTTTTATATAATCTTATATATGTGATGTGCGATGTTATAACTTTGTATTTTATAAATTGTCTCCTAATATAATACTTAAATACGGATTTATTCGGGAAATATATTCTGTTTTTATTAACATTTATATCATCAATTCACGTGTTTATAAAGCATTAAGTATATCATTACAATTTTTATTATTATTTACATATTTTAAGTAAGTATTATTTACTTTAAATTCTACACATTTTTATTGGGTTTACAATTATTCGTCTTTTTAAATAAAGAATTTAAAAATTAGGATAATTTACGACGCACTAACTAAAATAATATAATATAGGAATCTCTGTAGAGTATAGTTATACTCTACTCAACAGAACAAATTATTGAACATTAAAAGTAAAAAATCAAATCAAGCAATATCAATTAATACTTAAAGTAAATAATTAAGTATAAAATAAGCTCAAAGCAAGCTCAATCAAAGAAATTATTAAATGATTTATCTTTTTAATTTACACAAATTGACAAAAGTGCACAAAATCCTTTATACGAGCAATGCCAATGATAAAAAATCAATCACCTACATCGATTGTATTTGAGCATACCTTAATGCGCCAGATTAGCGTATAGAATCCTTCTTTTGTCTTAGGCAGTTTATTAAATACTGGGTTTTCAAGTATTTGAGCAATTTTTCCTAACTTCAGTCTTCTTGGTGAGAAACGAGCGAAGAGATCAGCGATCCCCGAAGTGCGGGTGAAATTCGTCACTCTTTGAAACACATTCTTTGCTTTTGCAAAAATGTTCTGCAAGACAAATCAAAACCTTGAAGAAATTGTTCAATTTATTTAATTAAATAATCAGTAATAAATAGCAATAAGCAAGCTATATATGTATATATCAGTATTTTTCGCTTAAAAACATACAATTCATACTCCATCTATACAATTTATAAATTCAAAATAAATATAAAGATTTAAAAGTATATAAAATTGAAATTGCAATATGTAAATAAAAACATACAGAATTATTAAAAAGATATTTACAAAATACTCGCTATTATAACATAATTCTTTCAAAAATAATTCAAACAATTAACATAGAAAGAAATACAATTGTATAGATACGATATACATAAAATACATAAAATACACGAAATATATATATATTATTTGCTTATACAAAAGATCCATTTAACCATATACAGTAACAGTACATTTTAAATATTAGATGAAATATTAAAATATATTGTATAAAATAAGACGGATGCATTTCAAAAGTTTATTCAATTTTTAGTTTCGTATCTATATTTATATATGTGTATAAGTTAGTTTTATACTATAGTTGTTTTCTTTTTAGTGCAAAAGTCTCATCAGTTTATATTCTCTGTCAGATTGGATAAAATTCAAATTGATAGGTAAACATTATTTAATTTATATTTTTATATTTAAATTAACATTATTTTTATATTTCATAAATACTAAAGCATAGAAATAATACAAATGGAAACTAAAATGATTGCAGAAAACTTAGAAGTAGACAGGATGCTCCAAAATTAATAAAACCCCAAATAAAAGAGATCGTTTTTTTCGCTTTATGAATCTTTGTTATGATACTATACATTTATATTTGTTTCATTAACCAATCATTAATACAACTATTTTCGTAAGCAATTTTTGTATCGTCGTGAATCACTCGAGTGCCCTACCCGATCCCCAGATTTCACTACACCCATGATCAAGATCAATCGATAAAGTGATAATGTCTATTCAAAAAAATTGAAATATGGATAACTCTTTGCTAAAATGTGTTGCTGTGTTATGTTGCATTAGATGGAATGTGTCAAGGTTGACGGACACCATTTTGAACAATTAAAAAAGTAGAACTTTTGTAGAACTTTTGAATATTATATATCCATTCGCCAATTAATCAACGTGAGATTTGTCAGGTCAAACACTAGTGATACAATATATTATTATCCTTTTACGTCTCTGACTAAAGGATATCTTCTGTATACTAAATAAAATATGCTTGAACAACTAATTTGTACTCTGCAATTTAATACATTAATTTCAAATAAAATTATTGTAATATTCCTGTTGAAAGATTGCTTATTATTCTGTACTCAAAAGGCTACATCATATTTATAATATCTACAGTGTACATCAATTACCTTCGAAGCATTACCAATGCGACTATAGCCCTCTGCATCCAGATCATAAGGATCATCCCATCCGTCCATCATAAACGCGTCTTCAGTCTTTGGTTTCTTAATCCTTTCTTTCACTTTACTCACAGCCCCTTTGATGGCACCAACTATTGACCCCTCAGTCAATGTGAATCCCAGCAACACAAGTTTATAGTCATCGCAATACTGTATCCATTTGGGTACCGCCATAATTCGTGGCTCCAGATATTTACCCGGATCGATTATCGATCCATTTATGGAAATGATTGCGAAGTGGATGTGCTTGTAGATTCCAGGATTCCTGTGTAATTTCCAAAGTCGATCGCCAGCGGACACCTGTAGAACAACAGAGTTAGTTGGTACCATTAAAAAGGTATTTATTTATAAATTACAGTTAAATCGAAAGAAATTGTGTAAAATTGAAGCACGATATTTCATGACAAAGGGGAATAAGAGAGCAAGAGATTTTATTTCAATAAGTGATTCTACCGATTGCCTATATATTCAAAATATAATAAATATTTTAGGAAAGAAGAACAAATTAAATATTCCGTAATTGTAATAATAAGTGTTAGTAGAATGTCGGTAACGTGTAAATTTTATAAATGTTTTAAATTTTTGCCCACAATATAAATGAGAAATTGAATAAGAATTTTATAACATACGAGTATTCATAATTCAATATATATATATACAACCCCGACTAGTAAAAAAACCGCCCCCTATAATTGTTTATGTTTTTTCGATTATTATGAAAATTTTACATTAAAAATACTAATTAGCTATATTTGTGCTATTACAAAACCTTTCAACATGTCAGCTGCTTGTGCAGTTTATTTGCGGCCTATTGTGAGTGTAGCTATTTCATGTCGACTGGCGCATCATCCAGAGACTCCTGGCCAAACACCTGCAGACCAACAGTGTAGCTGACCTTCCGAGGACTGGTCATCCTCGTGTCTCAAAACCAAAGCAAGACCGTGTTCTGATCCGCATGTCTTCAGGCAACCCACGCCTTGTAGCTCATCAACTTCGTCAAAGATGGTTCTTGGAGCATGGTGTCAATGCCAATCTCATGGCAGTGAAGAATCGCCTTCTGAAGTCTGGCTTGTCGGGTCGTATTGCAAGACGCAAGCCTTTACTTTCTGTGCGTCACCATGCTGCAAGGTTGGCGTATGCTCGAGAACGGCAAAACTGGACTGTCCAACAGTGGAGAAGGTGCTTCTTCTCCGATGAGAGCCCTATTCACTTAGGGATGGGTCGTCAGAGATGCTATGTGAGACGGCGCGAAGGTACCGCAATGCAACAGCAGCATCTGCGCCCAACAGTTCACTCCTCTGGAGGAAAAGTATACGTATGGGAAGGCTTCTCTCACAATGGTGAAAGCCCTTTTGTCCACTATCACGGCTCTATGACGGCAGCAGCCTACACAGAGATCTTGGAGCAACGTCTGGTGCCTCTTGACTTGCCTGGAAGACAGATCCTGTTTCAACAGGATAACGCTACCAGCCACACCGCCAGAAGAACACGAGCATTCTTTGAGGAAAACAACATCGCTGTAATGCCTTGGCCTGCCCAATCGCCCGATCTCAACCCTATTGAGAACTTGTAGGTGCATATCCAGCATGGAGGTGTGTGATCTCAATAGCCTATGGGAAGAAGCTCAGTAAGTGTGGCAAGCAATCCCTAAAGAACTAATCAACAACCTCCTGACTCAATGCCAAGACGCTGTCAACTTGTGATCGCAGGACGTGTTGGAGCCATTAAATACTGAGATTTATTGTATTCATTACATTTAATGTTAATTTTTTATAATAATCGAAAAAACATAAACATTTATAGGGGGCGGCGTTTTTACTTGTCGGGGGTGTATTTATGATATATAACAAAATTTTAACAAAGCGAACATAAGCTATAAAACTAGAGAAAATGTGTAATTCTAATTGTAAGAAATAAAGAAAGTCAACAAGTAAAGTTATTAATATCAATAAAATGTATAATCATGAGTATATAGCATATCTGGTTAGGTACATATAGGCCCTTGCTTCAATAATGATTATACACATATACGAATCCATAATACAACTTAGTGCAAACATCCGTATTAATCAGGATGAGCCTCACCTGAAATGCCTTCAGTATCTGCATCGAGAGCAGCAGTGGTCTCTGTTCATTACACTCAATCGGCCATAAAGAACTTTCACTAGTTTCGAGGAACTTTGTGTAGGTTTGCAACTTACTAATCTGTGAAACTTGACGGCGTTTAAATACATGTTTCTTTAATGCAAATTCCTGTGCATCGTAACCCTGAAATTATAATAAAATTCAATATAAATTAGTAATATCAGATAACCAATGTATTATACAAGTAATAAAAATGTTTATTTCTTGTGTTTGACATGATTCCATTCAATAATTTTGCAGAATAAAAATAAAATAATAACATATTTGCTGAAGTAAACGACAAAAATGCCAGTACAATATTTAAGTCACAAATGAGCGTCCTTCCATTTTTAGATATGTCAGATAGATTTCTTTGATTGAGTGTAAAATAACCTTACATCAAGTTTGGGCTTCTTTTGTGGAATAAATTAAAGTAAGTTAATTACAGTTAGTTACTATTTTATCGCGCGTGTTGATTAAATTGTGGTAAACCAAAAATACAAAGTAAAATAGAACGCATATTTAAACTGTTTTTAATAAATTCCTTGTTGCATACAGTTTTCTGACACTCTAGCTCCTTTATTGCCAATGTAGCTGTTCGAAAAAATCATTGGTAACAAATAATTTTGAAATATGAAAACTTTTATTTTTCATTATAAATTATATGTGTTTAATTGAGACATGTAATTAAAAATATATTTCTTTAACTTAATACATGTTTACGTTATTCTAATAGCCTACCGAGATATATACAAACAACATGTTCTCGTTTTTTAGATAAAATAATTGTAACCAGATGGGTTGAACATAAACATTTACCAATATTTCAATTAATATATCAATAAAATTCCGACATATATACAAACAACATGTCTTTCTACAACAGTTTGAAATCATAAACATAACAAACGAAATATTCAGAGAAATAATATTGTTTAAAACTATTATTGATTAGGATTTTAACATATATATCTGAATATTCACTTGCTATTTTTTATTTTCTATTTGAAAGAATGCATTTTAAATAAGGATTGGTGTTTTTATAAATACTGATATCACTATTTAAATGAAGTGACAAATTATCGTGAGTTGCTTTTAAATATAGAAAACCACTCGCGTAATAAAAATGCGACGACCTAACCGGAGGAATGGCAAAATATCGAGTAAGTATGAAATAAAAGTAATAATTATATCTAGTATAATTACAAAATGTTAAGATATTAAACTGAACATTGAAATAAATTCAGTTAAATTAGCAGAAGTCAAATTGATTAACATCATTGTATAGAGGATAAAACAATAGCTATATAAATTCTATAAAAATATAGTGTCTACACGGCGTCTGGTTTAGAATTGGCATTATTAAATCAATATAATAGATTTTTTATAGCATAGGTATACTGATCCAGACATGTAATGAGCAAATGTCAAAGGAATGATCCATTTAGTAATATGTATTTTATAACTAACAAAATATATGAAACAAAATAACTATTTCATTTAATTATTTAACCATATAAACCATAAATAGTAAGTTTCATCATACTCGGCAGGGAGCAATAAAGAATACAAGAGAGATGCCAGCCGCTCGCATGTCATTTGCAAATTTATTGAACCAGTTATAAATCAGTGCATATTCGCCACAAGGAATTCGAAAAAGTTCCGTATTTAAATTAGCTTCAGCAGCATACAAGAATTCCATATATATGTATTGCTGAAAATTATGAAAATCAACCAAAATTTCTAATCCATTTAGTTCCCTGGCCTTGGCAATAAGATCCACTTTTTCCATCACATTCAAAGAGTTATCCTCGAGATATCGAAGCAGTTGAGATATACCCATACTTGATAGTTATCTAAAATGGAGTAAAATACATTTCAACATCAAATAAAAACAGAATTTTAAAATATTGTATACAAGTACATTAATATGTAGTTTTTTATTGACTCATATTAAAAGATATGCAATCGATTCTCTTTTCTTGTTTCTAATATACAGTCTCTGTGAAATATGCTTTAAATGTAAAAGTGTTGTAGCCAAAGATATAATATTTGAAATGTGCATTATGAAAATAGTAATTTTGTAAAAGCCTGAATTTCAAGTTTGCTAAATTGGCATTTGCTAATAATTCTAGATGAGATTTAAATCATAATTATTAAGTCTTAATGTTCCCTGCAATTAGTCATTTTTAGAAAGGAAATTTTGAGTTACATGTGAAATAAATTAATGAAGTTTTGTTATGCTAAATTGTCTAATTTAGAGTCAGTTACAAAGTAAGCAAGAAACAAGTTACTAATATATGACCTCACATTGGTTTTGGTTAGATTGATTTAAACTATGTTTAGCTATAGACGATGACTTAATTTTAATAGATACTTCACTGAAATAAATAGTAGTTATACTGATAAACAAACAGTAAAAATTTGTTTGTTTTTTAAGTTTAGCCAGCAGTAGTTAGAAATGATGCCTTGGTTAAATCTGAAGAAAATTTAGGTTATACAGCAAAAATACTATGAACTTGTATGAAAGACTATTGAAAACAACAAACTAGTAGCAACTTTTATTAATAAAACAATAGGCTGAACTAAACTACAATATTAATTATAGTAAATGAATGAATATTTGCAAATTTAGTCATCAAATTTTTCTCAAAACCAAAAAACATAAACTATACGTAAATTTTTAATAAAAAGCAATATTGAAAAAATCTGCGACACTTTTTATTAATAAAACTAGGCTCAACTAACTGCAAATTAATTATAGAAATTGAATAATCATTTGTGTAAAATTTGGGTCATAGATTTTGATCTAAACCAGAGAAATCTTTATTAGTTTTATTAATTTTTGATACAAAGCGCAATTTAAAAGAAGAAATGAACTAGTTGCAACATAAACTTATATATGGTTAATGATTTATGCGGATTGGAGCAAAATATGTAGTTAGTATATAACACAATTATATGATGCAGTAACATCATAAAGCAAGTAAGAACAAGAGCATCAGTAATTAGTTTGAAACAGCCTAAGATTAAAATAGGCCTATCTTGACCACTAATCAATCAGGCTAGAATGCATTAAAAAGCTCATTTTGGTATTAGCATAATTGTCAATCACTAAGGAATAAAATGCACCCAAGATGAACGGTTAAAAGGGTTTCTAGATACATGTTTTTAAGTGTCAATTTTAATGAAAAGGTATTTTTTGTTTTTATTATAATCTTGTTTGTTTTCATCAGCCTTATTGATTGATATTGAACTTTTATTGAAAAATACATTTTGTGTATAAAATTTATATTTTCTGAAAAATTCTTTGAATTTTATCAATAAAACCAGTGCAACCTAATAATATTTAAGGAAATAAAAGTGCAGTTTTAAAATAAAAATATATTAGACTGAAAACCATATAAGATAAAATTAAAATGTTACTATTTCAGAGTGTCCACACTTTTTTATTAATAAAATTCAATGAATTAAAAAATTAAAAGATCATTACATTTAAATAAAATAATAAATAAAAATGTATTCAAGTATTAAAATGGCATAAAATATACAATAGTAATAGTGTATAATACTCTGGAATAAAAACAAGCTTTTAGGCTTAACTAGTTTATCACATAAAATTTACATAAAAATATTTAAAAACTGGTTTGAATAGTAGTTATAAAATGCATATATATAGTATTAGAGTATGTATATAAATTATTTTAGAATGTCTATAAATTAGCATGAAATGTACATAAATGCAAATAAAATGTGTATTATCTGTTTATAATGTACAATATAAAGTAAAATAAAATATAAATAGATATGACTGAAGTGTATTAAATAAATGTTTTAAACATTTCTTAAAAAACATTAATTAATTCATCTTAAAATTGACATAACATGGCAAACAAATAGAGAACAAACTTTTAGATAGTTTATTAAAAGTATTACTTGTTACAGGTGCAAGTAGCATGTTGCACTTGTTATGTATAGTATAAATTATGTATAAATATAAATATTTCAATTATGTATTAAAAGAATGAAAGTATTTAGAGCAAGTATAATAAAAAGAATGATAAAAGAATGATAAAAGAATGACAAAAGAAAAGTTTAAGGCATGTGTGAATAAATATGTATAAAACATAAGTAAATTTTTTATTGTATAAAACATAAGTAAATTTTTTATTGTATAAAATTTTGTAAATATAAAAAGTACAATGAACTTGCTCAGCTAGAACATATGTTTCAAAGAATTAGTATTCATTTAAAAAGGATTTTGTAATATCAGATTTAAATGTGTTTCTTTTTGAAATAGTTTTATGATTTTGGTGCAAATTGTTCCAGAGAACAGCCAATGATTCAGTGACTTTGTTGACACTTAAAAAATGATTTGTATATATTAAGAGGTCTAAATTATTTCAAAAATTTCTACCTGAATGTGTATTTGTATGCATTTGTTTGTGTGCAGTATTTAGCAAGTCTTTATTATGTATAAACTTATGGCTGATAAGCAGCAGTCTTAATTTAGCGTGGTCAATTATTTTTAACAGGCTATTTTCTTAATGTAAAGAATTAATTCTAGCTAAGATAATCATGTTTAGTAAGATTTTCAGAATTCTGTTTTATGTTTTTTGTAATTGTTTTACCCATTTGGTCTCTTTTTTAGAAAATAATTTAATACCATAATTTATTTTTGAAAAATATATTGCTTTATAAATTAATATTATTTTTTTCTTTTCATTCTTCTTTTTTTGCATTCATTTGTATAATTTATACTTCTCTTCAATAATAAATTTACAAATTGTTCAATTTGATACAGTTACAATAATTAATAGTGAATAACAAACAGTGTATAACAAAGTGAATATTAAGAAAGATTATCAGTATGTTTATCAGTAGCAATAAAAGCTTCTTTAGTATCCTGGCTTTTTCCCAGAGCAGCTCTGATATATAAATATCTAAAAAACGACAGAGTCGTTAAAATGCAACCAATCATAAGATAACATTATCATGTATATTGAGAAACGTCCATTCAAAACGTAGTATCCAATAAAAGATGATGATATAAAAAATGACGCCAAGAAGATGTGCATTATTTAAATAGTTATGTCTATTCTTGGTGCC
>JAYRBW010020707.1:0-12699 GCA_036023295.1 Invenusta paracnida
TAGAAATATCAAAAGTTAAATTGATGAATACATAAAATTAATAGAAAACACATTAAATTGAATGAAGTTATACAATTATAAGTATCTTAGACAAAATGCTTTTAGTAGTAGTAATAGTTTTTTAAAATAGTCAGCTCAAGTACAATATTATTAACTAAAGAGCTAACACATTTAACGGATATTTAATTTTTTTATGGATTGAGCTAGCACACTTTTTGCCATTTTTGGCTTATATTAATATTTATATAAGTAGTATATAAACAAATATTATATATACATTTTCACAGCTTCTTGCATCATCCACAATGTTGCTCACCGTTTGTTTCATTTTTCATCTTTCAGAAACATTAAGCTTTCAAAAAATGACAAGCGAGTTATATAAATTATATGTATGCTATAAAATACTAAACTTATCCGTTATATCATGGTACCTACAATTAACCTTGAATATTTTTGATAACTACTCAATTGAAACAAACCGCATATTTTTGTTTTGGTAAGCTGCATTTTTCACATTCCACACAAGCACTCTGTCTCCCTAGAATTCTATAAAATCCTTTATATTCATTTTATTTATTTACTTGATGAAATGTTGCTTTAAAAGTAGTACAAGCGCAAGTCATTCGATTTCTTTCGATTTTTATTGAATCTGATAGTGTAGACACTCATTCGACACTCGTTCGATATCGAATCGAATAGAAACATATAATGTAGACGTATCTTTACAGGCATACTCTCATGTAGGATGTGTCAAGGATAATTGAAAGCAACTGAGAAAAGCTTAGTTGACAGTTGTATTTAACGTTTAGCAGAGACAAGTTCAGGGAGACAAATTTTATCGCAATTTGGATCACATCATATGACTCAATAAAAACGGGAAATAGTTTTATTAATCCGTTGGGCATCTATTTGTTTGATCGAGCCGACCTAGAGAGGAGATCTGCAGTCGATCATATATAGATTGAATAAACGCGTTGTGTAATTTAATGAGGTCAGATATCTTGATAATGATATAGAAGGTCTGTTAATACGGCTTTTTTAATTGTTTTTTGACGGTATTGTTTATATATGAACATACTAAGATAGGTTCTTCTTATTTATTTTTTGAAATGATTAGCTTGTGCGTTTTGTCTTTGTTAAGCGTTATTCTGATGTTGTTTGAACATACATTTCGATTTCTTTTGTGCGGTTTACTTCGTCATATTGATGGAGTATTTGATGTTGAGGATGGTATCATCGGCATATACTTGTAGACTATATTTTCAGGGTAAACGGCTTGAAGTGGGCCCATGGAGACGCAGAAAAGAGAAAGAGATAAATGAGCCGTAAATAGCGTAATTTGTATTTTTGCCCTGGTATAATACAGACTCGACTGTTACCATTTCTAATTGTAGGTGTCACTTCTGGATAAGCTGTGTGAGGTAAATCTAATTTTTATGTTCCCGTGATTAACTGTTCATTTTCAAAACAAATACATATATTAATTTATTCTAAAAATATAATTTACCTATGACCTTTTTAAAAAAACGTATAGGGAAAGGGGGGTAGTGGAGTTCCAGAATTCGTGGATTAAATAAAATTATAAATTAAAGCCTTTATCAATTTTTTTATTTTATTTTGTTATTTGAATCTGAATAGACATAATGAATAATGCACAGCATATTATATAAATGATAGAACTACATACTTCTGTGCTATATGCAAGCAAAATTTTGTTTTGTTTCTATTGGTTAAATTATAAACGAATCAAATTTAATGATTCATTTTTTTCTTTTTGTTATCTTTATTAGTTCGCTTGCTATATTTTGATATTCCATGAAACTCTCGACATTCCAAAAGTTGCATAATCTATATCTCTACCCTCTTATCAGTTGAACTTACTTCTGTATTATAATATGCCGGTACTAATTGTAATTAGAAGCTTATCACGATCTTCATTACTCTTGAGCAAGAACCCAAATGATAACTGCATACTATTGATTAGCTGCAATACGCATACATGATATGAGCCGTGAAACCCAGCGAATAGTATTAAAAACATTAAATATTACAATTTCAAGTGTGTCTAACATTACCACCAATGTTAAAATGACAGACGGAATGTAACTTGATCGTTCATTTCAGCTCACTTTACTTCAAGCTGCTTTGTTCAACGTTTTGAGTTTTTAAAGATCCACATTATACTCTTCTGTATAGTAGAGCAACAGCTTTTGGTACTTCTAATTGTTAAATTCCATGCGACGTGTACTCAATGTTCTACTTGAACAAAAATGAATTATTGTGCTTCTTCCCTACAAACTCCGGAACCAGATTAATTCTTGTCTTTTCAATGGTAAGTATAATTGTAGAACTAAATGATCTTTAGCGTGCACTTTTCCTTAAATTTCTACTTTTCAATTGATTTAATTTAAATATATTTTTAAAGAAAATACTTAAAAATCTAATATACCTAAATACATTAGGTTAAGTTAAAAAAAGTTATAAAATATTGCCATATTTAACCACGAGAATATTTATTTATTGTATTTTTATTAATACTTAGTTATAAGTTTTAAACATTTCATTTATTTTGTTCCTATATGCATATTTGTACTCAGTCATATATATATGGTTAAAACATTACCATTTATTATTTATGATTAAAATTCATGATGTTTAGTAATAACGAAATAATTGCACATAATAAGTATACAAAAGTAAGTATAAATAAGGTTACATTCTTTAAAACTATCTATTGTACTTAAGAAGTCAAAAAGGATATATATGTTTACTTTATTTAGGCCTTTATAGAGTCATTATAACATAGCATAGTATTCATAGTATAGTTTTATAACGTTTAGAGTCCTATTTGGAGCGTTTACAAAGCAATGTCGTTATAAACCTTCAGGAATTAGATTGTATCAATGATTTGTAGTTTATGCAAAACGGTGCACATGGACATTATGGGCGTTAAACGAGAGAAATTAACTGAATACAGCTATTCCGAAGGACCGGGTGTTGTCGTCCAAGTAAAATTGAAAGGAGTCCACGTTCTCTAGATTTAAGACCCATAGTGTACTTCTTCTTGAGTGTACTTAGAGACAGGGTCTATCATAGAGCTCCTCATACGTTTGCTGATTTTCAAGCAATTATACATTTTTTCCATATGCATATATAGTTTTGAGTTTATATATTTTTCCTATATTACGTAAGTGCATGTTCAAAGAATGCTTTTGTTTTAGAAATAATATTTTGTGTCACTTTTCTCAATAATTATATCAAAGGCTTAGCGATGACAAATAATGCAGTTATAATAACAATAATTATATAATTACTCTGTGGGTTAGATTATTTATATGAATAAGTTAATTACATATCTTAAATATATGTATATCAGTCAAAAGCAGCCAAAAGTTTTCAAAACAAAAATTATTTATTAAAATTGTATATTACCTATTATATCTGCAGTAAACCGTCACGTCATGTGTATAAGTTTAGAATTTTGAAGCAAAATTTGAAACACACTGAATGGGATTTTATCAATTATTTTTCAAATAGATGTTTTTTTATATAGGTTATGATCTTGAATTTAAGTACTTTCTAGAGCTTCTCTATATAAACTCTTCTCTTCTCTTCTCTGTTATATTTTATGTGAACGATTTTACTTGTGCAGACAGAACACTGCTCATCCTAATTTATTAAATAATTTGTATATTGAATTCATTTTTAATTCAAATCGCCTTCAATATGTTACCTAAAACTTACTTGAACGACAAATTTGCAATATATGAATTTTTAAAACTATGGTTTATGTTTATACTACCAAAAATACAAGATCATACTTTTATTTATTTTATTGATAGTAAATTCTGTTATGTTTTTTCATTTTACAGTTTACAAAATGAACTCTTCATAATTAATTATGAAAATCAGCAATCGAATTAGCTAAGACAAATAAAATTACTCCAAAATTTCATTTATTAATCGTGAAATTGTTTAGAATGAAAGTTGCAGACGTAAATCTCTTGTAATCTAATAATGTTCTGAGAAACATGATTATGTATTATACAGTTTCTATTATTAAATCATGCACTAATCTAGCATTTTTCATACAAGTCAACAGTAAAATTTATTTACTTGAAGGATTTTCTTAAAGTTAATGTGGTTATGCAAACTACACGTATATGTTTAGATGAGAACGCCGAAATAAACTTGAAACATGTTTGGATTAAATCAGTTTTATTATTGAATTATTGAATTATGTCTAGTTATAATACAGGAGAGTATGTCACTATGTTTAAATGAACAAATAAAACTGGACTACTTAAAGAACGTTAAAATATTTAGTATATACATTTATTTGATAATTTTACGTGGGTTGTTGCTCTAATCATTGATATAAAGTTACTTGTAATATTTGGTTACATAACACTTTTTAAGAATAGTCAATTTTCAATTGGTACAATTAACATTGTGTACAATGAAATAAAGAAATTACTCTGGAGTTAATTAATCTAGTGTTTTATTTAATGTATATCACCAATTATAGTATTGGAATTGCTATGATGTGTCAATTTAGAAATAGAAAAATTCAAAAATTATTATCTTAATTGTGATTTTATTCATTGAATGGTTAAGATTATAAGAATTGATATAGTTTTCATCTAAACTACTTTTAAAGTGAGAGAGGAATGTTAATGTAATTTTTAAATCGAATTATCCTTAAATTACTAAAAATAAGAATTTTAAAATAATTTTAAATTGGAATAATTACAAGTAATTAGGTTTTCTACTTACTGTATATAATATAAGAATTGTATAATATATTTAAGATGCATACTAATACATTGTAAGTTTTTAATTATAAAGGTATGCAACATGCAACAGCAAGTTATGTGTGTTTGTTCAAAATTGCTTTATTTAGATTTCACCTTATATAACTGCATTATATAGCACATATAATCCAAGCTCATAATCAAGAAAAGAACATATTTACCATACTTACTTATACCATATACCATAATAAGTATAATTCAAATTAATCTAAATAAACACAATTCATGTTTCACTCTTAAATATTTAATTTTAATAATTTTAATAAATCACTGTATCGTCATACTTTATAATCATTATTACCCGTTTATTATTTCGTAGAATAATAATAATAATAATATATATATACAAGGTGTGTCAAAAGTAATGCCGAATTTGGGTGTTTTTATAAAGTGTTTTATTGTCAAAAATATTTACAAACGTTAATATGGCAAAATTACAAAAACAACATGAACATAACGTTTTAATATCCCCATGTTGTAATTGTTCGCCACCTTGCTCAACCAACTCCTGCATTCGAAGTGTCAACGATTGGCACACTTTCGGAAGTAACCCATCTCTTTCAAACCCTTCCATTATTGAAGTAATTCTTTCCCTTAGCTCCTACAGATTCTGTGGTTTGGGACTTACGAATCAAAGGAATTTTAGATGGCTCCATAACCAAAAATAAGGCGGGATTAAATCAGGAGAACGAGAAGGCCAATGTACAGGTCCACCCCGACCAATCCAACTTTCGGGAAACTTTGTTTGGTATGGTACGTAGATTTCTGGCAAAATGTGGTGCAGCACCATCCTGTTGGGACCATGATATTTGTTTTAATTTTATCTGTGGCAAAATTTGATCTCGCAGCATTGCACAGTATTTATCTCCATTTAGAGAACCTTTGATAACATAAGGGCCAATGAGACCCGCAGCAGAGATACCAGCCCAAATATGCAGTGAACGGCGACTTGTTGTGTTAGTAGTGTTTGACAATAAAACTCTCTATAAAACACAAAAATTCGGCATTACTTTTGACACACCCTATTAAATGTAAATGTTGACATAGCGGAATTAGAACAAAATAATACGTAGCCCAGCTTTGCTGACCTACTTCAGATAAAATATTTCTGAAGTACAATATATTAATAATTATATTAAATAATATATAAATATATAAAAATATAAAAATATATCCATATTATGTATCACATTAATATTTACATGTACGTATTAATATAAATGGTTATAAAACTATTTATTATTATAGTCATGCGGAATACATATTTCGTGGATTTAATCACAATTCTTAAAAATCCATTTTATTTTTTTATGAATGTTACATTAAATGTTTTGATTAAGCACCGAAAAGAAACATATTATACCTATACATGATATATTGTAAATGTGAAATAAATATATTAAGTGCGTGTAATAAGATACCAGTCAGTATAATTTCCACGGAAGGTATTTAAACATTGAAGTGCCTATCTGAATTATGTTGAATAAAAATAATTGTGCACATTAAATACCAATAATGATATAATACACTTTGAAAATAGTTCCATTATCAGAAATACTTATATAGCAATAAAACAAAAACACATACAAATTATTAGTATCATGACAAAATAGAGATGCCAATATATCTTTGTGTATAGCTTTGTATCTTCGGATGTTGTGTGGAGCCCTATAATATGATTCTGTATAAGTTTCCAGAATTATCTTCGTGAGCGAGATACATAATCTAAGCTGGGAGGATAAAGACAGACTCAATGGGGACACTTTTTCAGATAGAAAGGTTGCTAGGATCTTCACCCATAAATTTTGTTCCCGATCCCTTTGTTGAGACCGCCAATGTGTTGTATTCATATATAGAGTTTTGGCACAAAAGTTGCGATACTTCTGCTCTGGGTATATCTTAGTCTTCATTATACCAAGAAAGCATGCACAAAATTCTTCTGTAATATTTACGTAAGTACGTAGACGTTTTCCTCAAGGGAGGTTGTTGCTGGAATAATTCTAAGAAATGGGGTGCGATACAAACTCGTCAACCTATCTGGGCTTGCGTCTTGTTCAGAGGGAAGAGGCCCATAAAAAAAACTTCTATATGAATAATATAATGACAACGGGTTGCTTGAACATATTATATGTATGTATACTGACGGGGTTCAATATGTGATAGTATTGACCTATATAGAAGTGTATCGAGATCACTTTGTAGCTTTGCTGTACGAAACACCAAATATAATATTGGTATGCCGGGAAAAACTAGGTTATATTTATTTGTATATATAGCCCTGAAGACAAAGTACAGAACACTAATAATTACGGTTTTGTCACTGATTTCTCTGTTGAGGGTTTTATTTTTTCATATTTCTTATTTCTTATTTCATTTGTAATTTTTATTTCATGTAATACCGTATAGCTAAGAGTTTGCCGAAAAATCTAATCCAATAAGTATATTGTGATTTTCGTTTTAGACTGATTCAATGACGATTATTTTCTCTTAGTGCAACACAATTTTTGAACCCCAAACTGTACTGTTAAAAAATTACAAAATCTGTTTTGTAATTTTGCTAAAACATGCTTTAATCAAAATTTTATAGAACATGTATTGTAAAAATTAACAAAAATTGTATAGAATATGATTTGTAAAAATACATTGAAATTCATAAAATATACGAAACATGCTTCATAATTAGCTTGTTAGAAGATTACGGAATTATTTATAGAAGTATAGTAAAAGTATAAAACATTTACCATAAAACTTGCTTTAACTAGGAAATTATTAACAAGGTATGGTTTTTTCTGAATTTTAACAAAACTTCGATAATTTTATCCGCAATATTGTAAACAATTATTCACAATTTTATGACAACATTTAATATAAAAGATTATCTTATGAATCAAAAATATCAAAAATATTTGTTGTTTGGTACATATTATATATTTAACAAATTAAGTGTCTTTTGTATGACTTTTTATTTAATAGTGCATTTCATAAATATATAATTATTAAGTATGAATCGGAAAAATTGGAATATAATAAAAATAACTATATTGCTAAGAGTATAAAATAATGTAAATGATGAAATTCAAACTAATCTTGTTGTTTATTAGTCGTAATATGAAACGTAATTCAGTTGTTAGATGAGCAATTTGGAGACTAAAATTATCACATAATATTTCAATATTATCGTTAATTTGTATACCTTTATGTTATTGCGATTTATCATTCCTATAAATTGCTATGCTATTAATATGCTACAATATATATACATATGTTAGATGTAGTTAGAGGTTATAAAATGTCAATTAACTACATATAAAATTAGAAGGCAACATTTTTAGTTTTAGAACTCGCATAAGTGGGATATGAAGAGTAAACTTAAATTTTACGGTTTTTACTGTACAATACGAATCAATAGAAATTTATTTTTAAGAATTTTGGGGGTTTCATTTGTATAAATATGGTTTAAACTTTTTGAAACACTTTACATAATATTAATAAAATTTAAAAACACAATTCTTTCAATTTCATATGAACAATTTAATAACGTTTGCAATAAATGATTGTTTTTATTCTCCGGAAAGATGTAACTGAAAAGAAGTATTTCTAAATCGAATAAGTTGATAATAAATAAAAACACTAATGAAATTGCTCTTTTGACTGAAAAAAAATTAAACAATATCAATCTTATCATATGTACTTCCACATTTCCAGCAAATTATAAGTTATAAAAATGCAAAATTATCTCTTTTAATTGACAATTATATAATCGTATGAATTATACAATCAACATTTTTCCTAACCTGCAACTTAATCATATAGCATGCACAAATATTTATGAAGCAGGAAACTACAAAAGATATTTTTTAAAAAATACGCTTAAGGCTGAAGACAAAGACTGTGATTTTGTTGTATGTTGAGCCCCATGTTTTCGTCGTTAGTCTAATGGTGGGACGCCGTTTGGTGACGAAATTTCATTATGTAGGGATCAGTGCCCGCTGTTTTGCTGCTCGTGCCGATGTTCTCATTTCTTCTTTTATTCCGTCCATCCAACGTATTCTTGGACTACTGCGTCCTCTGCTTCCCTCAGTTATCCCTTCCAGTATTTCTTTCTCGAGCTTGTTGACATCCGTGCGACATATGCGACAAATGTATTTGATCTTCTGTCAGGATACACGACTCACTAGGCTGAGGGGTTTGCAGCATGGTTTGCAGGACATGTTCATTGCCTTTTCTTTATATATTTCCAGCTTATGCCAAGCATTTGGCGCCGTATCCTTGTACGTCGAGAGACGGCGTCATGCCTACTTTAAATCTTGAGTAAACTCATCATTGTTGTTTATATCCCTTCTATCCTTTTCAGAATCTCTTTCGATGAACCGCCCTTATTTGTGATAAGCGAGGTGAGGAAGTTGAAATTTTAACAACCATGTCTTCACCGCTTATAGTAAACATTCAGTTTTTCTTTCTATTACCAATAATTACCCCCACATTTCCATAATATTACTTTCCTTTGGTTAATCCATCGATCGTGCGTCTCAGTTTACATGACTATGTTTATGTGTCACTACCGGTGTATATAGCTGAACGCTGACTACCAAACATATCAAGAAGCCTTAGAAAAATGGATATGGATGAGAATATACGTCCTATTCCTACGCCTTTACAAATAGATACATAAAAATGGGCCCAATGGATTAGAACACACAAAGCACTAAAAATTGCGCTTTGTCTTTCTCTAACCTGACTACTTTCATCATATGGTAAATTGTAATATGTATATATATCAGAAATGTCTTACAGAAATATAGACATACGCCTTTAATTATACATATGTATCAAGAATCGGTATATTAAGAAGCAGAAACTTACCTTATACTTAGGGCAGGGCACATCGAATGATGTTCTTGAGAAAAGAATAATGGAGGCAAGCATGCCGAAAAAGAGAGAAAGAGGTCCAAGGATCAGATGGGACAAGGAGATTGTTGAGGCCTTTGGATTTATGCATAACGCAAGCAGAATGGCAGAAGACAGCAAAAGATGTCGGCATGTGTGATCAGAGGCTAGGCTCTGAACAGAGTGCCTGGCTGACTGACTAACATAGCTATACCTACTTCTAATTACAGAAAAACTTTTAGACAAATTAGCAGAAAAATTATGCATATAAATAATATGAGATTTACGACGTGTCTTGTGGCTATAGTCTGTATTTGTCAAAATATACCTACATAAAAAGAGTCACTATTTGTCAATGCCAGAAAAATAATGCGTAAATATTTGTCGAGTGCAAGGGTGTTGTCTATATATTGAAGTATATTCTACGCCAGACACATATTTAAACAAGGGAAATAATTATGGTCGTAGTAAGACAATTTAACCCCCTATTCCGCGCATTTTGATGAGATTTATAAATGAACAAAAGGAGCAATCAAGCTTCCATGACTTTATCCGAAATAAAATTGTACATCTTTTAGCGCTATTTTTACTACTGCACACCACAGATTTTCACGTAACCACATCCTAAAAGTACAGTAAGTTTGTAAAAAAATAGTAAAATGTACATTAAAAAAATACATTTATATCTAGAAATTGACGAAATTTAATAAATCAACCCCTCACCCAGGATATGGATCACCCATAAAAAACTGATATTGATAGGAAAATTTTATAAAAGTTGACGATACATTATTACATATTATTACTATCGTGATCGGTGTGAATACTTATCCTTAAACTATTTGTAGTGATGGTGTGATTTACTTAAATGGGTTCATCATATATCCTTTAATAAATGAACAATACTAGCTGCCACTGGATAAATAATTTCTTGTTCTGGCACAGGACAAATATATATTGACTTCCTTCTTATAGTACGTGATTTGACGGCATGGTATGTGCTCTGATATATTTACATAACTTGCGTAAATTCAATTTTATAGAATTTCATACAAAAAACAAACTATGTAAATCTCTCCGGTTTTTGAAAATTCG
The DNA here is from genome assembly GCA_036023295.1 of Invenusta paracnida. Classification (NCBI taxonomy): domain Eukaryota; kingdom Metazoa; phylum Platyhelminthes; order Proseriata; family Coelogynoporidae; genus Invenusta; species Invenusta paracnida. The sequence continues at coordinate 10,797 of JAYRBW010020707.1, forward strand.
AAATTACGGAATTTTATATTTTTACGAAATCTTCCAATTTCACGTTATATTTTTCATTTATTGTGTAAAAATGCAGAAATTCCGTAAAATTACAAGACACATAACTAAATTTTCAGAAATTCCATTATTTATTTTAACAATGTAGGCGGATGGAGTAGTTAATTATCATAGGCTACTTAATTTGTATATTTAACAAATGTTACAAATGCCACCTATGCTCTGATTATTTAAGCTAAATAATCAGCTAACAAATATTTTAAGCTAAAACCCGATTTTTCGGATACATAATAATTAAAAATCAAATTAAATATAGTCAAATTGAATGAACAATAAAATATACAAGATAATATCCAGGTTATATTGTAGATTTTATCAGATTATAAAAGTAGGCATTCAAAAGATATTTAGTTTGATCTTTCTGAAAAGATTTCATTAAACTAAAAATGAAATAATGCATTGTATATCATAGACTAATAGTACACACCTATACTTATATATATAGCACCTTATTCGTCTCAGACTCATTCTTTTTATATAATGTTTTTACCTCAATGTATTAAAGTCGTGTTTATTTACTTTCAAGTTTTTTATCTAAAATGTATAGTTTTTAAATAATATAATCACTTAATAAATAGTATAATATAAGACAATTCATTTAGAAATATAGAATTCTTACACAAAAAATATAATTATCCAGAAAATTTCTATGAAATTTTGAAATTAAATATTTATGAAAAAAACAGGTGTATACTTTTAAGTCCTATACAGAATATACAGTTTTATAAGTTGTTACATGAACATTTTATCTTATTCTATTTACATTTACACGATTCTATATTTCTTTTATGTGTGCCTATGTGAAGAGAATCAGTTATAACTTCCGTTATTATCAAATAACTTTTAGAGAAATATATTTAAAGTTTTGTTCAAGCAATTGTGGAAAACATCAAATATATTGCAATTGGAAAATAAACATCCTGGCACATACCAATTTGAAAGAGCAGAGCAGAAATTCTAGTTCCGGACAGAAATATACGCACATATACTTAAACAACATGAAACGATAATTGTTATAAATTGATATACACTTAATGCACTTCGGTATTTATGGTTTATTGATTAATTTTGTCCCCATTTTAGCTGAGCTTTCTTATGTCAATGAGCGATTTGATCAACTGGCAACCCGCAGAAGCTGCCCTTGTCTCTGGATCTGGAAGCCCGAAAACGATGGAAAAGCTTCGATGGGAGATGCCAGCCTCTCTTCGGCAAAGCGCTTCTTCTTGTAAGATCAAGAATAATTTGCACAAGATGAATAGGGAAGGAACTGTTGCTGAGCATGGTAAGATATACGTACAAATAATCGAGCAAAACATTCGCTTTTCACTAAAATACCATCTTCTGGTTTATAAATATCTCAATGTAATAAGTGACATGTTTAGGTATTTCCCATAATAAGTATATAGAAGGTTTCATAGGAATGTTTAATAAAATAATGTTTTAAACTTGGTTTAAAATATAGTTTAATCTTAGTTTACAATTTTGTAAGTGAATAAATTGCTTGTATATATACATATTCCTAAAAAATGTTTTTAATGAATTTTAATAAAAATAAAAATTAAGGTTTTGATTAATTTAATTTATCCGAGTAAAGAAATTGTAATAATTCAAATTTCATGAAAAATTATTTTAAAATATGTTTTCTGTAAGTCTTTTATAAATACATTGTATGTACCTATATATCTGTAATCGCACTTTATACATTGATATAGTTAAACAAAATTAAATACATTACAGTTATAACATATATGCATTTAATAAATAATTTGCATAAACCTATTACGTATAAAATATGTAAATATTTAATATGTAAATATGTTATACATATATATTTAATATGTATTAA
>JAYRBW010020718.1:0-12698 GCA_036023295.1 Invenusta paracnida
GATAAGATATAACTACTATGCAGAGCCAGTACAGAAGTAGTCAGAACAGCGCAGAACCGGTTTCGGCCAATATCAGGTACTAATATATCAATGAGTACTAAGTGATTGAGTATGAAAGTCTTTGCCTGCGTCATTATTTTGTGTCATTTTTATTGTAAAGTATGGTTATAGTTAAACAAATAGTAAACTTTGTAAACAAATAGTTTATTTTTTATTTTTTTATGTCAAAAAACTACATCAATCAATTTAATTAGAGATATTATTACAGCCGTTGGAAAACTATCATAAAGAATAATTTTCCTTTCCAAATAAACTAATGGCTTGCATTGCGATCCACTGAGCCAGTGAATGCGTAGGAGCTGTGCTGATTATCAAACAGTTTGTAACAACTACGATGTACAAAGAGAGGCACAACTCGCAAAATGTAACAACTCGTATACCGTATTTCTTTGAATAAACGCAGCGGCGTATATTAGCCAAGGTTTTTTTTGCTGCGGCGTTTATTCGAGGGCGGCATTTAATCAAGGGCGGCGTTTATTGCAGATGTACCAATTTCATCGTTATTTATTATATTTGTCAGATCTTGCGAGTATTGTAGCCATAACATAGGTAATGATATACAGAGTCTAAACGCGACTGTTTACTTACTATTAAATAGCAGTGATTTGGCAGGCGTCGATACTATAGTTGTACCTATACCTAATACCTACCTACATGTTGTTATATATATAACACATTTTTCTGCTGCGGCGTTTATTAATAAATGTTGTTATATAGGTATACCTAAAACATTTCTCTGCCGCGGCATTTATTCGAAAGCGGCGTCTATTAGACAAGGTTTTTTTGCTGCAGCGTTTAATTGAGGGCGGCGTTTATTCAAAGAAATACGGTATTTGTCAATTGTACACAATTTGTAAAATAAAAAGAATACACGTAAACTTTCCCGAGAGGGATACAAGTCGTAAAACTTATTTTGAACATCTCGTAAAATTACCTTATATAGGACAGAAGCACTGACACAGTGGTTATATTGTATATTGGTAGCTATTTGTATTTTATACGCACTCTAAGCTAGTATTATAATACCAATGTCATCAAAGTAGTAGGCTTGGATGACCTCTACACCACCATCCTAAATGATTCCCTAAATGTATGCTAAAAATTCACCAAACTCCAAAATGATTCCCAAGTATGCTAAAATTTCGTTAAACAACTAAATGATTCCCTAAAATGTTAAAATTCGGAAAATGCGGCTTAATTATACATAACGCTAAGTAGATGTCGCAATTCATAGTACCTATGGTATTTTAGGCTGCATTTTGCGAATTTTTAGCATGCTTTAATGGAATCATTTAGAAGTTTAATCAATTTTGAGCATACTATTAAGGAATTCTTAACATACATTTAGGGAATCATTTAGGGTTTTGATGTATTTTTAACATACTTTTAGAGAATCATTTAGGTTTAGCGAATTTTTAGCATACTTTCAAGGAATAATTTAAAATTTTAGAGAATTTTTATGTTTAAATAAACGCATTTTACATAATATAGTAATTTTATTCTATGCTACTAACATTTAAGACAAGTAGTATATATGTAATTTATAAATAATTACTGCTTAATTATGGTTTGCCTCTAATTAATAGAAAAGTATTAAATAGGGGAGTTCTCATGATGTTTTCCATTAAATACGATTTAATACTATGTAGTACATATTCCCTCGTTAAATGAAATACTTCGAATTTATTTTAAAATTTGAATCATTTAGGAGTTTAATAAATGTTTAGCAAACATTTAAGGAATCCTTAACTTACATTTAGGGAATCATTTAGGAGTTTGGTGTATTTTTAACATACTTTTAGAGTATCATTTAGGATTTTAGAGAATTTTTAGTATACTTTCAAGGAATCATTTAGAATTTTGGAGAATTTTTATGTTTAAATAAGCGCATTTTAACATAATACAGTAAGTTTTTTCTATACTACTAACATTTAAGACAAGTAGTATATATGTAAATTTTAAAGAATTGTCACATTATTATGTTTGGCCTCTAATTAATTGAAAAGTATTAAATAGGGCTGTTGCCGCAACTTTTTCCGCTAATTACGATTTAATACTAGTGCATAATTCTGCGTTTAATTAAAATCTTCCGTGTATTTTTAAATTTGAATTTCGCGAAAAAAGTTTTGTTTAAATAGACTCATTTTTAGAAATGAGATATAACATCTTTTATATTTTCCGGGCTCTATCATCTACCAATGGTTGAAGCCGTACTCGATTCTGATTGTTCAAGAGTAGGGGGAGTTGGTGAGGGGTATGGATCAGTAGAGGTCCCACCCTCCTACTCATCAACTCACTCTCCCTTCTCACCAACCTCAAATACATATTTGTCTAATTAAGAAAGTTTAAGCACATATTTATGATACCCCAAGCGCTTAATAACAATATATCATACATGCGCAATACACATATGAACATCTTTGAAATATAAGTATGATGAATAGGACAGGCATGACAGCCTAATTTTGACAGGTTACCACCTGATTCTATTGTCAAGATTCATATGGAATACTGGCGCCATTTTATAATTAATGAATTTATTTAATGAATTTATTTAATGAGAAAATGCTAAACAGAAACAATTAACAAGCAAATTAAGAAGCAAATTTTTTCTTTTGATTGTTAATTAAATGTAATTTTTATTAGTTTTTTAACAATTTATTTACACTGACAAATCTATATACTTCTGTATTAAGAGCCTCCCACGTTCTTGACAAATGTGACCAAGTTTCTGGTGGATCGTTCACTCTCCGTAGTACTTGCAGGTGACCAGTTTGAACACGTCTAATGGTCATACGAGTTGTAGGCTCGTAGGCTGACTCTGATTTCCACTCTTTTCTGTTATAATATTAATATCCTATAAAATATCTACTATAGAAATAAAATATTAATAACTTAATTAATGACATAATTTACATGTATAACATAATAAAAATTATAACATTTAATAAAATTAATTAACTAATTTAAATTAATTAAAATAACATTATAATTTGTTTATCATTACTATGAAAGAAATTTAATTCTGTAATTTAATTTGTACAACTGCAGCATGTAAATAAAATAGGCAACAGCAATAATTTCTCAACAATTAAATAATTCCTGTTGAACACTAAATACTACTCTAAATAATGAAATATTTTATTTAATAAACTTTTAATTAATTTAAGTATGTAAAGATGTAATAATTTAATGAGCATTTGTTGATTTGATTTGATTTTTATTATATTTATAGATATAAATAAGTATGTCATAAGAAAATGAGCGTTTGGAGATTTCATTTCATTTTAATTAATTTTAAGATGTCATTACAAAATAATTGTTTGTACATTTCATAATAAATATGTTAAAATTGGACCCAAACAATGGGGAAATTTTCAAGGCTTGCTGTGTTCTACAAAACATCATGCTGGTGATCGCAATAATGATTTTGAAAATTTTGAAAGTCCGTGCCTAGTGACGAACACTGTACTATTTTAACACACAAATTCATTGTCAAATGGGTGAGGCATTTTAGCTATGGCCGAATAGCTTGTGTACGGTATGGCCATACTTTCTCAAAACCAAAACCGGGTCTACCAGAGTGTGGTACTCACGCATCTCTTCTCTTCCTGAAAATCCTGATCAAAGACCTGAAAGATATACTACCACGAGTGAGTGCGACAAGTATTTTCTCAAAAGCAATCAGAAAAATGCAAAAGGCCACAGATGAAGTTTGCAACTGCTAAAAATACGGAAAATGTGACGTTTAATCCAAAATTATGAATCTGTTCTTCTGAACAATGCTGCTTATAATAAATTGTCTTGTTTAAACATTACAATTGTGAGCCTTATACTAACTAAATAGCTCATAAAAGTTCGGAGAACAAGTATTCATAAAAAGTGTTAGCTATGCCTAAACGTATTAATTCTTATAGCTAAAATAGTTTATTATATATATTATTATATTCTTGCGAGTTTCTTACCATCTGTAAAACTGTACCATAGCTCCACGAATGTTGTTCTCTTATTAATATGTATGAACTGTTTAGTATATGGCTCACAATTTTAATGTTTAAACACGACACACAGGTTGAAAAATATTTTGAAAAACTATAGGTAAATGGTAATGACTCTGCTTTTACTATTCATAACATGCAATTGTGATCTATTTCATGTATTTCACGACGATTTGAGATCTTTTCTTCATTTACTAGACTCGTTTGTCTAATAGATCTCTGTTTCATGAAAATGTAGTTTATGTGTATTAAGAAAGAATTTAATAATGAATAATAGTTCATTATACATACATTGTATGCTATATAGTTGTCTGGAGCGCTCAGCTTTGGATCTCTGGGTTGTCTGGTTCGAGTCTACCTTGCGCTGATGATACCCATTAGGTTGAAACCGGTACGTAAGTACTTTGCTTGATTGATGCTGTGATCTTTATATGTTTATCTACTGCATGGAACTCCCTCGCATTGCGATATTTCGCTTGAGCCAAGCTGTTCCTTATACATACATTGTATGCTATATTTACACTATATTAGTTGGGTAGTGAACTTATGTTCAACCAACTATGTGTTGTGTAGTCTTACTATCTCTGTATTTATGTCAGTGCGCTATCTTACACAGTTATCAATCGAGCAGCTAGGTAGCCTAGTTGACTAGAGCGCTCAGCTTTGGATCTCTAGGTTGCCTGGTTCGAGTCTACCTTGCGCTGATGATAACCAATAGGTTGAAACCGGTACGTAAGTGACTTTGCTTGATTGATGCTGTGATCTTTATTTGTTTAATTGTCTATATTTAATTTTCTTTCTTTTTATCGCATACACAGTTGGTAAGTTGTCTTAAATATATATCGGTTTATTTCGTTTTGAATTAATGACACTACTAATTGTATAGAATTATCAAAATGATTATTAAGTAAATGTTTTAGTAAAAAAACATGCAACCGTTAACATATCCCGTTTAAAAGTATTTTAAAATATAATTGGTTTTGATTTATATTTTAATGTTGTTATAATAATTGTCGTTTTATTGTACCTTGATTAAAAAAGGTGTTTATTTTTAGTGCATATAATACAATTAGTTTCATGTCAGATTTATTTTGCCTATTCAAATTATTAAGTAAGCGGCCTTCAAATGATATTTTAGTAATTAAAATTATTCAAACCGATATATTTTTGACTATAAATATTTCAATTTTTCCCATTATCTGTTTAACAAAATTTATAAAAACAATACGTACGTATCATTGGGATAGTTTTTAATTACTATTAAAACAAAACACATTCGGAAAGTGTGGTTACATATTTTTTTAATACTTTAATATGTTTTCTATTATTCGACCTTTTTAATCAATATTCAACTTTTAAATATTATAAATTAGTGCATTATTAAAAGGACGATACTTAAAACTCATGAGTTGTAATTGAATATAATCCTAAAATAGGGTCATTTAGTAAAATCCGTTTCTATATTGAATTTAGAATTAGAATATAGAAGTATATATCGAATTTTACTTTTTTAATGCCACACCACAAAACACTGCTTCACATTAAAAAAACGTATTTTGTCTTAAATTTTCATTAGTTGTTTTTGCACAGTATTACTGAACACCACTTACATGAAATTACTAATTTGATATAATACGTTATATTTAATATTCAAATGAAGAATAATTATCATAATTACAAGAGAAAAAATATACAATTTATTCGTAATATTCATTTCCTTACATTTCCTAAAGCTACTAAATAATTTAAGGTACATAATATTTTGTGCTAAATGGAATACATGTTATGCTTTAAATATTTAACCACCAAATAAATTGATTATGCAACATTGAAAACATATTTTAAGATTTAACGATACAAACCGATTTACTTTTGAGCATAACATTTATAAAATAGCAATCCATTTCATTTATTATGTAAATGTTACATATTATGACACACATCATGATTAATTATTTATCACCTTTTTTTACATTGTCGTCGTTTATCAGCACAATTGTAATGTTAAATATTCATTGAGGATTGTTTTCCTGTATTACTTGTAACTAATCGTATATAATTATAATTGAAATATTTTGTTATTTTTATCACATATTATCACACGATGAAAAATGCAAACCATAATGTGACCTTATTTATAAATTAATACTAATAAGTTTTTACTTTTGGTTCATATATATTTGAGTAATGTTGATATATTTGGTTCTACTTCTAACTACAATATATTTTATCTTACTGCAATTGAATACAAACATAACTATATAATATTTTAGTCTACATAATAACATTTATGTAATTCAAAATTAACGTATTTTGTTAAATTTTTCAATGAAATTAATTTGAATAATAGGAATTCGACTGATATTTTCACATTTAACAGGTTACAAACAGTTTTATTACAAATGTAAAACTAAAACAATTGATATAAACATTGTTTTTTTATATATTACATAATAATATGACTCATCGACTGTTTTGAAATATTAATATGTTTTACATATTTTGCATGTATTTTTATTAAATGAATTCAACCACTTCTGATATTACTTAACCAAAAGAATCTAATCAATAGAATCAATATATTTTATTATAGAATCAAAACCCCGCTACCCGAGGAAAAGTCGCTCCAAAGGTTTGTCTTTTAAATATGATTATGTTTTATTTTTTATAACTGTTTTAATTTCATACAAATAGTTTCAAATTTAGTTATTGAGCAGAGACTTAACTAAGAAATTACAGGGGGTTGCATTTATGTGGTTATTTTTCTGTGAACAATATTTGTAATCGTTAACGTATTTACTACACTCATACAAATATTATGCAAACACAAATTTGAAACGCATGACAATGACGACAGGTCAAATCAGATTTTTAAATTCAGAAGAGTGGTAGCCAGGTGCGCGGATTCTGATGTAAAATGTAATATGACGAGTCATATTACCGGTTTGCCGATTTATGCCTCATAATACCGTTGTCCAATTTTTGATTTTCACTTAGAAAACCGCAAGCTTCCTGTAATATGACGTATTGCCGATTTATGCGTCATAATACCGCTGTCCGATTATAATTGATTTTTAATTAGAAAACGGCAAGCTTCCTGTAATATGACGTATTATTAATAGATGCTTAATTGATATTTACTTGTTATTTTTTAATTATAAGATAAAATTTAAATTATTTAATAAAGGCAAATATTTGCAATCTTCAGTTCAATATTAAATACGCAGTATTATAATAATTTCCAAGTAATATCGATTTAATATCTGTAAATAATAGTTATAATAAGCTCATATTCATTTTATGCATCACGTTGTAATTTTTATTGATAGAGATTGTTCTATTTAAAAAATGTAATTAAATTAGGTATCAATATAGTAGTATAAAATATATACTGTACATTATTTAAAATACTTGTATTATTAAGAAAATAAGACTGTTTATATATTATTAAAGATAAAAATATTTAATAAATATATAAACAATATTTCTATATATATTTTTAGGTAGGTATATTTTGAAGTAAATTATTTTATTGGATAATTTAAGTTTTTCCATTCATTCAAAAAAATTTTTTAAAAACTTTCTAGATCAAATTAGACACTTAAATACAGTTTATAGACGTTGTAAAGTATGTTTACCTACGTAGGTACCTTATGGATACGTACATAAAAAAATTGATAGTTCAATATACAATGTACCTACCTAAGATTAGGAAATCAAAAAAATACAAATATTATACATCAACTAAAATTGTCGAGTGATATAAATATACATTTTCATTGAGATTTGTGAAGACATCAGTAGCTATAAGTTAACAAAAATGTGTAAAATAAAATATGAATGTCACATTATTTGCATCCAAAAAACTGTATTATATAGTACATTTTATTAGCGTCTATCTAAAGTAAGTTACATTTTGATTACTAATAGTTGCATTATGTTTGTATTTAGTATAATATTTTATGAGATATGTTATTTTTAAATATGATAATTATTAGGCACCTAATTCGAAATCATACGTGTCTAACTAAACTAGTTCTTCAAATTTTAATTTATATTCGTATACGGTTTTGCTTACAATAAACCCAGATGAATTCTGATGACCCCAAAAAAATTGTTTTAATTAGAAGATTCATTCACCCAGAAATACCCCAATTTGTAACTTATCCCATGTTTCAAACAGTTGATATAAATGTGGCAACATGGTGAAGATAATGTGCACAAGTTCGTAATCGTAGCCTTTCAAAAATTAATACAAAACTAATATTTAGAACCATAACAATAAATATTTATACATTTTACTTGTTTTACCTCCAATACAACGATATAAATAAATTTATGTAGATAATACTTGACATTATTGCATGTCTGCTTCGAATTTACCTATCTATAATAATTATATAAATGTTTATCTTTTAATAGATTTATTATACATATATGTATGTATATTATATATGTAGGTTTCTCGATTTTGTTACATTGCATTATCATATATAAATATTTTTTTAATTAATTTAATTACAAAATGTTACATTTAAATGTTGAATCCATTATATTATATTTTACTCATGGACTTCTATTATAGCAGGACGGTGAATTCCAATTTAGTGTAAAACAGATGGTAGGTCGATTTTAAAAATTGAATAATTCACAACTATATAATATATCGGTATAAAATATGGATACAGTATCCTTGAAGATGTTTCCGAGCTAATTCTAAAATATTGTTGAAAGATATGAATTCTAAAAATAAGAATTATACAAACAAACAAAAAACTTCAAATTTGATGTAATTTTAGTTTTTCAGACGGGTGCAGCATTATAAGCAAAGATGTTTGAATATGCTATGTAGACTTTTTTATCTATCTTTTTTATCGCGGTCATTGACAAACTTTTTTTATTTTGTAAGTTATGATAATAATAAATATAATAAATATTTTGATTACTGAATATTTTTAATGTATATTTTGAGAATTATTAGGACATTATACATATTTTATTTGTAAACTAGCTACTGATAATATTGTAATATCTACATATTTCAGACACTTACGTATACATTATATTTTATTATTCAGTCATTATTTGTTAGACTGTTTTAATATAATATGTAATACTGTCATAATTATACTATGTGGTAGTATCAAATATAATATATGCGATAATTACCATTTACTAAAATTATTAAAATAAATGTTTGCATAAATATGTATATATATAATAAATATTAAATGCTTGCATATTCAAATATCTGTCTCATGTACTATATATAATACTTATTGTAGTACTATTAATAATACTCACTTATAAAACAATATGCTCTATATGTTCCATAAGTGTATCATTAAATCACACAACATTTTAAGCGAGTAAGTCGAGCTTCTACCAGATATCCACAAAATTCAACTCTTATATTATAAACGATTATAGTTTTGAAATCTCTAATAGTGGGACAATGTTGAGGAATATAAAAGAGTGATCACATTTGGAGAGTAATTCAAAATATTTTTTATGTGTAATTTTCTTATGTTATAGTTTTTATTTTTGTTGACATCGCTCAGATTCAACTTTTCAATTTTTAATGCCATTTTAAGTTTTAAATGTTTGATAGAGAAATGTACAGAAGGAAACAATTTGATGAAAAAGGCAACTGCAATGTTCCGTTTTACTAAAATCTTTGAAGAAATCTCATTAGACAATCTAATTGTTTTCACCTTAAGCTACTTATCAATCGCTATCCATAAATATACTTTCACCATTAGGTGCTTTATAAGCCACCATCCATTTTAAACCTTCGATCATTTAAACAGACTACAATATAACGAAAATATAATAAATGCTGCTAAATAAAAGAAATATATATTTGCGTATTTAAAAGAGAATTTTGAAACGTTAAAATTAGCAGATAATGTTAATTGAATATTCTAATTTTTTATGAAGCTATATCACATTTTGACATAATTTATAAATGTTAAATACAATCAATACATTTTTTAAATACGATTATAACATGTAGTAAACATTTTTTCTGTCAACTACCATACAGTATATAATAACAATACTTTTAATACACCAACTAAACAAAGCACGCATCATTCAACGTGTATTTTGGTTTCGCTAAATAAAGATAGTTATAGAATGAAAACTGAATAGAGGAATCTGTTATTTAATGTGTAAAATGCATCTTTGAATCTTAATAACTCTGTGATAAAACCTAATTCCAGTCAAAAATTAAATAATAAATACTTTTCAAATATATAGTAACTCAGGCGAATTCATCCTGTTTTTCTTATGTCGTGAAAATTACTGATAAATTAGGTAAAAAATGCTCAGCCAAGTTTTTATGAATACTGAGGATATATCATTTGAAAAATGCTTTTGTATGAATAACAATGTGTGATTATTGTAAAAGATTTAATATTTCTATAATAGATTTTTATGAATTATGGCTTGATTGTTTTATTTAGTTTAAGCGTGACTATTCTTACATGGAAATCTCTTTGAAAACCTCATTTCATCTCATTTAATAAGTTCATTGCATTCTAATAAAATGTGTTATAAAACAATTACATGGTTTGATAACGCATAACATTAACAGTGTTTTGTGAAGTTGTTGCTTCAAATGTCTACGTATGTATAATGGTTCTCATGAAATTGAAAAAGTCTGCAATATTCCGAATATTTAATTATTCAAATAATATAATAAAAATTATATTTTTTTAATGAAGCATCTAAGTTTTATTTTATTTTAGAGACAGTATCATGATCTACCTCATAATTGCAAAGCTTCGAATCCAAATCCAAAATCCATGTATTTGTTTTATCAGGTCTTTGCATAATAATCAACAATGAAAAATTCCAAACAAAATATCTCCCCCCTCGAGAGGGAAGTAAGATTGACGAAGAGCGTTTGACGACAACATTTGAAACTAAATTAAAGTTTAAAGTGAAATGCTTTAATGATTGTTCCTCCAATAAAATCTTGAAAGTACTGGAGTCTTTTGCAAAGGCCGACCATAGTACATACGACAGTTTCGTAATGGTTATTTTATCACATGGAAAGGAGAATCACATTTTTGGAAGTGATGGAGAGTTGGTAAATGTTCAAGAGCTACTGAAACCATTCAAAGCAATAAGCTGCCCATCACTCCGAGGGAAGCCGAAGCTTGTTTTTATACAAGCGTGCCAAGGAAACGACATTATTGGAAGTGAGTGGTTCATTACTATTCTTATCTCTCAAATCCATTCCAAATGTTTAGCTTCTATATTTTCAGTGGTAAAAATATACAATTATTTATTTAAATAAATAAATAAACTGTAATTAGTATTACGAAAGACATATTTCAAATGTAATAAAACCAAATATATATATCGATTAGCTATAATAACAATCTAAATAAAAAAGGCAGCGTCGTAAAAATGAAAGTCAAAAACCGAGCTCCTAAAAAGAAAAATGATAAATAAATTTATTTTATGTCCATAGTGCAAGCCATTAGAGAAATTTACATACAAATGACGCCAAGATTTCATTGTTACGATGGCTGCTGTTTACAAAGCATGAATATATAGATCATAAAAAAATTGAAACTGCAAAAATTCATAACAAAATGATAAAAACATTGTTACAAAAACCTTGGGATTGATATAAATTATAATTTTGGTCATATTATTAAAATGGGTTATTTAAAACAACTACTTTTCATTTCATGAAAGGTTTCATTGCTTTTGTAAAATGTGCCAGTGCCAAGAATTTTTTTCCGATTTTTAGTTGTCGTATTTTTATAAATTTTACTGTTTCTATATATATATTTTTTCTTATTGATCTATACAGCAAGCATCGTAACTATTAAATGTTGGCACTCTTTTTATAGCAATGTCTTTAATGGTTGTACTTTATATCATCAATATGGTTTGTTTTTTATATTTAATTTTGCAACGTAGTTGTTTTTGTTTAGATTTTAACTCATTTTTTTAATAGTTACATTTGAATGCTTATTTCTATTATACGATGCGGAACTATTGTCAAACAAATAATTAGAGCGCCAACAATTAGATTGAGAGATGTTAACAGCTGTTGTCATTAATGCTAAAGAGAATAAGTCTACTTTTGTTTTTTTATAAATCAGGCTAGAATGCATTAAAAATATATTTGTTGGTATCAGAGCAATCGTCAAGTGCCAAAAAACAAAATGCATCTGAGATAAATTGAAGAAACAGTTTCTAGATACTTTTTAAAAGGGTCAATTTCGATGAAAATTTGCTTCTTTTTCTTCTTCTTTTTTATATTTATTTTCGTAGCCAAATTTAATGATATTGGCGTTTTATTGGAAAATATATTTTATACATAACATTGATTTTTATAGATTAATAGCTGGAATTGTATTGCAGTACAATAGTCTAACATATAAAACTATCAACAGGTTAGACAAAAAATCATATGAGAAAATCCAAATCTAACTATTTCGAAACAAAGTGACAAATTTCGATACGGAATGATATTTTTAGGTATTATTTCGATAAAATTGTCAAATTTGCCATATTTATGCGCCTAAACGATAATTTCTGGACTGTACGTCGCTTCGCTTTGTTTCTGCGTCTATTTTCTAATATCTATCGATATATTCTATTCATTTGTGCTTC
>JAYRBW010020729.1:0-12698 GCA_036023295.1 Invenusta paracnida
CTCCACTCCTATCCAGCAGTCCTCAGCAGCGCCTGTCTCCACTGCACTCCTATCCAGTAGTCCTCAGCAGCGCCTGTCTCCACTCCTATCCAGCAGTCCTCAACAGCGCCTGTCTCCACTCCTATCCAGCAGTTCCCACGAGCGCCTGTCTCCACTCCTATCCAGCAGTCCTCAGCAGCACCTGTCTCCACTCCTATCCAGCAGTCCTCATCAGCGCCTGTCTCCACTCCTATCCAGCAGTCCTCAGCAGCGCCTGTCTCCACTCCTATCCAGCAGTCCTCAGCAGCGCCTGTCTCCACTGCACTCCTATCCAGTAGTCCTCAACCAACCACTGCACCCCAAGATAGCATCACAGCCTCTCATTATGTATCTTCTGTGTGCATAGAAGAGTCTCCAAAGGCAGTATACCATTACTGCACCAGTCACCACATAAACTTGGCATTTGGAAAAAGTTGTAAGGTGAAGGAGATACAACTGATGCTGGACACTTTAACACAACTTGGAATCTTTTTCAAGTATTCTCCCAAGAGAGGTTGGTGTCTAGAAGATGCCATCAATGACCATAACAATGAGCTGCCAGTTGAACAGCAAATAAAGAAATCAAAATTAAAGTTGTTTTGTGCTACACGGTGGGTTGAAAAACACACCACACTTGAAAACTTTTTGGTGCTTTATGTGCCTATTGTCCATACATTGGAAGCCATTGCATCAACTGAACGTAGGTGGGATAGCAAATCAGGCAGTGATGCTTATGGGTTGTATGAAAAATATCACGGATTCTGGATTCATTGTTGCATTCTACACAGCACTCTACTTCTTTGGTTTTACTAAGGGGCTGTAGATAAAACTCCAAGGATCATCTCTGGACGTCGTAGAAGGACACCAAATGGTAACCACGGTAATTTCCTTACTCACTACAATCCGAGAAAGAGATGAAGACTTTGAAGACCTCTACAATAAAATTACCAGTATGGCAGAATCCATTGGAGTGGGTCCGCTTCAGCAACCCAGAAAATGCGGAAATCAAATCTACAAAAATAATATGCCGTGTAATACTGACAAAATGTACTTCAAGCAAGCAATTTATTTACCCTTCATCGATTGCTTGCTTCAAGAACTCAGATTTCGCTTCAGTGATCTTTCTGCCAAAGGTTTATTGGCACTCAAAATCATTGCAAACAACATGAGCAACCTTGAAACAATCGATGAATCAAGTATACTCGAATATTACAGTGAAGACTTTCCCTATCCATCTTCGTTTCACCAAGAATTGTTGATTTGGAAGAAGATGTGGAAACAAGAGACACATTTGCCAGACACTATTTCAGCTACAATTGCTCACTCCAGAACATGTCGTCAAATTTTTCCAAATATAACAACCCTTTTCCATCTCTTGCTCCTTACATCAGTCACTGCTGCAGGTGTTGAACGGATGCGTTTTATAAAAAACACATTTCGAAGCACTATGAGGAGGATCGTTTCAACGCACTGCTTCTCCTGTACATTCACACGGATATCAAAGTAGACACTGACAAAGTTATTGAAATGTTTGCTCAAAGGAACCCTCGCAGAATGCTTCTTTTTAATCCTATCGGCTAGATTATTAATGCTTTTTGAACTCTGAATATATTTAGGTATATTCTGACTCTGAATTCTGATATGTAATATATTGTGAATAGGTACTATAGGTATATCTCTGAAATCTGAACTCTAAATAGTACCTACATGTAATATATCATCAGTATATTATGATCGTAAATCTGAACTCTTGAATATAATTTATATGTAATGACTATGTATATATCAATGATTAGGAAATACTTCTAACTAATTCTAACTTCAATTTTATTACATTATTACACTGGATATTTTGTTTAAAAAATTTTTATCACACTAAATTCAAGTTATTGTATATTATATCATATGACTAAAAAAATACAATTATTGATTATTACTAATGTTATATTTTTGGGGAAAATATATCTACGTTCAATATTATTTTGGCGCCTATCACGATTTCTAACGCTCCCCCTAACTCCAAAACCTGGGCACGCCCCTGATTAACACTAACACTCGTAAACACTCAAAACACCAATAACAGTCTAGAGAAAAAACTTATATTGCTCCTATTACCTGTGTGATTTTAAACTAATTCATTCTGTTGTGTATACTTAATAAACGTGTAAATACATATATATCAAATTTAAAATATTGGAGTAAAATAAAATAAAATAATATTTATATAAAGTATAAATTATAATTTAAACATTAACTTTCATCACTTATAATAATAAAACTACAAAAATAAGGAAAATAATCATTGGTGAATATTAGCATACCTCGGTAAATATAATAATAAATTAAATATAATTATAATTACTAACTATATGGTTGATAAAATATTGGGCTTCCCTGGCAGCATTGGATCAAATTAAAATAATAAGGTATAGGGAGCACTTTCTGCGTTAAACTAATGTATTGTAATATTTCGAAGTATCGTCTTGTTCATATTTTTCATTGTACATGAATTGGGCCATACGTAAAAATATTTAAATAAATTATTTGAACACAGCATATACTTCCTACTATCTTAATTTAATAAATTTGTATATCCTAATATACATATGTTAATTGATTGATAATTATTGTTAACATATACCGAAAAAGACTCCAGGTCTTAAAAGGTGCCGGTGAAGCCAGAATCGTGATGACTTTAGGCTCCTCGATCATCGGAAAGAGGAAGTCAATGGCCGTGGCTCGAGCATAGTTCCAAGAGAATGTATTCCCACCGAGGTCCATTCTCTGCGAATTGTAATTAGTTAAAAGATTGCTTAGCCACAGAGTTAAAAGTATTAATGAAGCGAATTTGCACAAAATAAATATGGATGAAATAAGTCCAATTATTCAATAACAAATCAGTGATCATTATTTGTCCGCCGTCTCTATAATTTCATTTTTCTATTCAGTTGTTGTATATTATTAACAAAGTGCTATTTCCAATATGCGTTACTGTATAACATATTCATTTATGAGTCGATGAGTCGAACCACTTGACAATTTTTTAGAAATAAAATTATTTTAAAATAATTATTTCTAAAAAACAAACTTTCAAGTGGTTCATCGACTCATATTTATTTATATTTCATTTTAACAAAATATGAAAATGAATATATTTTTGCCATTTTTAATTTGTAATTTCAATTAAAAAGTACGACATACGGTAATTTCTTATATAAAATCTTATATAAATTGCGTTTAGTAAAAATCCAAGTTTATATACCTACACATCAATCATTAAACATTAATCAACAACTCAAATAAGTCCCCCTAAAATAAGAATTAACTTTATAAGCACCACTTTTATAGAAATCCTGCTATCGAAAAAATGTCAAGCATAATTTTACAAGATTACATCATTTTTAAGTAATATAAGTAATACCGCTATTTTACAAGTTCATCCTTTGTTATATAGGTGGTTCACATTGCTTCAATAACTTTATAATGACCGCTTTGGTTGATTCGTAGGTTGGCCACCTTATATAAACAATATATTTCGATTGGCTGCCGAAAACTCACCCCCCTCTGAACCTCTCCAACACAACCACTGAAGTAAGATTGTCCTTCAACGGGTCCACCCCATTGGCGATCCTCAGCTTCGCTGAATACAGGTCTAGTGTGAGAATGAGAGAAGAGGACTACGTTATGTGGCTTAATAATACGATAATAAAAAGAAAGTGACAATTGCCTAACCTATATTGTGTCATTAAGCAATAGGTATATAAGAGAAGAATTAGTTGACATATACTATACGATTAAATAATGACATACAAAGTTGATAGCCAGTAAAAGTTTCACTGCTATATAAAAAGTAGGTATGAAATAAAAGTAGCAATTTATTTATTTTTATCAGCATACATATATGTATTTACGAAATAGTATATGTTTATCTGTTGAAATACAAAGACAAAATAGCATGCATAAATTTACAAAAAATTGACAATTAGTTTTGTAAAACATTACATCGATTTTTATGGAATTTATTTTTACAATAAAACGATTTTATGTTTAACTTATTATATTTTTATGCGCTAAAATAATTTTTCTTTTTAATCAATGAACAAAGTGAATCATGCTTGTCAATAGATCTATTATAATACTTAAGTTATGGTATATTATTAAGTAATATATAATATTTAACTAAGATCCCAAAATACGAATACATATGCTGCAAAATTTTAAATTATTCGTTCAACATTAATATAATAATTGTGAAAATGCAAATTTTTCAAGGACAAATTATTTACTTGAACAAATTTTCTACTCTAAAATATATCGGTAAATACTATGTTTCATAGTGACATACTATCTATGACATATATGAAGAGCATCGACATTCATACACTAATATAATAAGTAAATAACAAAAAAACTAGCTACAGTGAAAGGAATTTGTTCCCACTCACTTTTTTCGACACAATAATCAGCGACAAACAAAAGAGAAAATACGTGAGATAATATCGAATGTCAAAATGTGTTAGATGCACGTTACATTTGTTAGGAAATAATTAAACAAATGTATTTAACAAAAATATGATTCCGTAGCATAATGTTAAGGAATATAATATAGGGAGACCAAATGCTACAAAACAATTTTCATAAAAGAAAGGCTAATTAATTACTTCTTTATTGACGGTTGGTATGAAACAGTCGTCTACGTGAATTTTTATATGGCGATATAATTTGATATTGCCGATTGTTCAAGCTATCCATAAATAATATAGCTAAAACTCCGGAGACACTTGCAGATACTCATTTCCAAGCCAGAAATCTAATAGTAGCTTGTGCAAGATAATCAATGTAGCAATTTTTCAATACGGCTTCTAACAGATGCGCTATATTATATGCAGCGGAGTTAGCTTCTCATATTCGGTATTTTTTCTATGTAAGCTTTATAATTGTTTAAATTGTTTGTATATTTTTAATATTTATTTACAGAGGTAACTAAATAGCCAATCATTTCTTCCAAACAATTCGGCTCATATAGATATAGATTTTAATTCAAACTACGACAATATTAGTAATACTACTTAACAAAAACCAGTTCTTCATTTTAAGAGAATTTCAAACAGTATTAGTTTAAAGAGAAAATGAGTAATGCATCCTCGGCTTTGATGATATTAATCGATCAATATATTCAAGTTCACTTCCAATAACCTGAACGTTAGTTTTTATTTTTAAGGCATATCGAATTTGCAGCTGTCGTTCGTATACAGAATGGGCAGCTGTTCTACGAGTAAGTATATAGCTCATCGGCTAATCAAAAATAGCTGCCATTTCGCAGAAATAAGGTTAAAAATAATGGAAATTAGGAAGGATTATTGATAACAGTCACTATAGCTAAGTATAATATATTTTGCGTGTATTGCACGTATAAAATCTATATAAATGTTAAGAACTACTCTGCCACTTCTTTAAACCATCTGAAAGTCAGAACCCGACTTTCATTTAGAAAAAGTTAGTAACCTGATCGTTTGATCAATTTTCCGATTTTATTAAATATAGGAAGAATTTCTAGAATATCTGTAATGCTATTCTCAAAGCAATTAATTCTAAGTGGGTTCAAACCTAGTCAAACCGATTTGACTTTCAGTTACTTTGATGCCAGTCACTTTTCCTCCCGGCGCCGATATCTAAACCGTTTAGAAAATTGAGTTGACACGTTCAACTTGATTAAAGCGGTATAAGGTTATTTTTCGTAATTTGTTTGTAGAAATGATTGTGAAACGAGATTGTGAACTGGCCTAATGTTTAGAGTGAACAAGAAAATGGACTTCTAAATCATAGTTATCAGATGGCTTTTAGTTTTACCAATGTAAAACAGGTTTATAACACTCTAACAGGAGGATTTATATAGATACGGACGTGTTTAACATCGATAAAACCAAAAGATATCTGACAATAATAGGATCTTGTTTGTTTTCTTGTTCAATTTATTATTCTTGATTATTATTTAATATTAGCCGCCAATATCATATTTATTGAACCAAGAGTGGATATTGTCGTCTCAAAACGCATTGGGAATTAAGCTAGGTAATCAGGATATTTTTACAGATGAAAGTAGTTTTCTATTTTTTGCATAATTTATATTACGTTTGTCTTTGTTGCGGACTTATTAAATATTACCTAACTTGGCTTACTATGATCCGCTTACCGAAAGTTTAGGACTTCGCTTAAATGACGTATCAACTCAGGAACCAATCCCGTTACGTCATCGATTGTCTTGTTTACTGCACGATCACCAGATACATTTATGTAGGCGAAGTAAGGTAGCAACTGGAAAAAAAATTGGCAAAATGAATTCAATCAATCAATTGATTAAGTCGAAAGTAAAGTATATTATATGTGTAGGCGAATCATTTTTGTCCATTCAAATTTCGTTGCCCATTACACTTGGAAATTGGATGGACTATAGAAATAGATAATGTTAAAATGGCGTTAGATGATAATTCAATCACAATTGAATGGACGTTTATTTCTGTAATTTTGAATTGAACAATTAAATATTTATCGATTTTTTTGATTTTTTAAATATATTAAGGAAATTGATACTTTATTCGCTAAATGGGCAATCTCACACTAGATCTTCCTTAATATTTTAACAAATTAATCATTCAAAATCAATTGCAGAAGCCGAAAATAGTATGTATACTTTATGTTATAAAATGTTGGTGCTATATAGTTATTATTACCTAGACCTATCAATTTGATTTCGGAAATCTCATGCGAGTTTAGACGAAATGTGCAACAGACAATTTTATTATCTAGCAACCCATAGTTTATTAAAAACTCAATTGTTCATTGTGATATTTTCTGTTATCAATTTCTGTCACATTTCTATTAATACTAAAAATATATAAAGACAAATAATTAAAAAATATAAAAGAAGTAACACCTTAAAAATA
This sequence comes from Invenusta paracnida, assembly GCA_036023295.1. Classification (NCBI taxonomy): domain Eukaryota; kingdom Metazoa; phylum Platyhelminthes; order Proseriata; family Coelogynoporidae; genus Invenusta; species Invenusta paracnida. The sequence goes on from JAYRBW010020729.1 coordinate 6,963, forward strand.
CTCAATAAAACCAACATATTTCGATTTATATTTTAATATTGGATTTTGTAATAATTAAAACTATTTATAAGTCTCATAACATACATAATATTAATACTAGTGGTATTCTCATGAACAAACTACCTATAAGTACCATTTCTAATTTGACGGTCATGTGACTCTGATATTACCTGGGGTATCACTGCTTTAAATGTTGCATTTGTTGTATTTACTGAATCTTGTAATGCAGTAATTATAAATAAATCTCTTCAAGGAATTTCATTTAAACTGAAGAGTGGTGTTTGGCAAAATGTATATATCTGTTACATTTTAAAATACTTATAAATTATAACATTAACTCAATTTACACACAAAAAATGTGGTTTATCTCGTACTCATAGTCTTTATTATTTGATAGTATAGAAACAACTGGTATGGAAATGATCTTTAGACAGTTTGGCAAAGAAAAGAAAGAAAGGAAAGAATGGGATACATATTTAATTCTTCTTTTTCAGAATAAATTGTTATACAATATAATAGTCTTCTAACTGAATACAAAAAATGTAGAGTTCATTTATGATAATGCTTCAATACTATCACTAATAAAATTCATTGTGCATTATATTAATTATTAAATATTGTTTACAATAACAATAAACATAGTTTATTAAACTACATGAATTAAATTGATTAAAAGTTCTAAATGGTTAGTAGAGAAGTTATTGTTTATGGTTACTTTAAGTAAATAAAGTAATGACAATTTTAGTAAATACAATAATGACATTTTTCCGAAAACTCATACTTTTTTTCCTTTTGAATATAGATTTATAATGAAAAGTAATATATCGTTTAAACAAAAAAGTTTTACAAAAGGATTAATTACTAGGATTTACTCACAAAGATTATTTCTTTATAATTTTTAGGATAGTTTTTTAGAAGATTCAATTTTTGATTAAAAATTTAAAAATATATAATTTCAATTACAATACTTTTTATAATTTATCCAAGTTGATAGATTTATTTCCATGGAGATAATTTTCGAATATTTTAATAATTATTAAATTACACATTTAAATACTGTTTAAATTTAGACTTAATAATATCTATCCGAACAGCATATTTGAAACACAGTTATGCATCAATTTCGTAATATTAAATTAAAATATTTTGTGAGTTTTTATAACATTTATGTAAAGATTAATTATTTGCATCTTCTATTTTATCTGATAGTTATATGTCAGTCAATTAAAAAAGTATACTAACAGTATTCTGTGCAGATCAAAAATAATATTCAATATTATTATTTAAAAAAAAGTTGAATTATTACAATTAGTTAAAATTGGCCTGAGTTAACTATAAGCATAGCATAATATTACTTTTAAAAACAAGATGCAGTCATATTTGGGTCATTTAAAATGAATTAATGAGTTACTTTCAAACCGGACTCTAATAATGTTTCCATAATTTTCATTACAAATTGATCTTATACTAACCATGTAATCCATTATATGTAGATATAACAAAATACCAAAGTGTTAGTTATTTAATAATATATGCACGATGTTTTCATTTTTTATTAAATTTTTATTATTTATTGCGTCGAGGTAACTAAATACAACCATCTTAATAGATAACATAAATAACTCTGATTTTTTAGACTATAGTTTACTTAAATATTACATTATACTGACATGTATGTACATTTCATGTTTATTCCAGAAACTATAAAAAGAAATATTTATTCACAAATATCAAAAGAGTTATTATTATTATAACTGAATAAAAAGAGAAACTAAAACATTTGGTATTACATTAGAAAGTTGAACAATAAGTAGCTGGCTCTTCATACATTGAGTACCTACTTACAGCCCACTTACATTAGGACTGCATATCCTCAGAGTCCTGTTGCCCCATCCAGTGAAGAGGTTCTGGAAAACAGAGTCCTTTCTCAGTCCTGGCAGACGAACTAATCCCTCCAACTGACTCCATCGAGCTGATACGATCCACCGACTGGTCGCCACACTGCTGCTTGGTTTCTCGTCTGTTTCCATAGAGATAATCTGAATACCCGTGGACATGGATGTCTCCTGTTGGAAGGTTGGATCGAATTTTTGTTTCCTTTGAACTGAATTTAAACCTTGTAATTCTTATTTTTACATAGATTTAAGAACTATATATACTGAACATATAGATTATATAACTTTATAATCTATTATATATAGTTTAAATCATAACTATTTTAAATAAATATATTATTTAATTGAAATCCGTCATTTTGAATTTTAATAAGTCGATCATAATGTAAGTATAAATATAGTATTTTCGAATTTGTATTTTTTGTATTTGTGTACTTAGTTATTTAATTAATCTAAAGACACAATATGTTAAAACATTATGCAATCAATAAAGAGAGTAGGGTAAACTGGAGTGAGAAGGCCACCTGGAGAGACGGACACACCATTGTTATAAACTAGGTTTACCTTATAAATTTAAACAAACATGTTTTTGGTACTTTTTTAAAATCGATTCAACCATCTGGTTTTGTTTTATGTGTTTATGTTACATTACAAATAAAACCTAAAATGAATACTACATGAATACCAGTGTTTTGGAGAGATAACGAAAATGCAATGCTAACACGCTGGAACTTTCATCTGCCATTTTGCAAAACATGGGATTTGATAAAAAAAAGATGAGGTCTTATAATGGATATTAATGGTTTCATTCTACGCATTATTTTTTATACAAGCCATCAAAGTTGACAGCCACCATAATCATGTAATTTACAGCATAATTACTTCGTTTGGCAATCTGGGGTACGTCTCCGCCGGCTGAAACCAACATTTTCTGGTTTTATAATTACCCAGAGATCGACAGTAAGCAATCTTTTCATCAGTAACGACGAGATTTCGCAGTACATGTATCCTATCAGGGACAATCAATATCCTTTCACACAACTGAACTCACTGTGCACGGTGTGGTGTGCTTCGGTAAGAGTATGAGGAACCAATTTTAAGGACACTGATTTCAATTCTAAATCCTTCCAAAAAATATCTCGAACCATCGGAAACGATATGTCGAACTCTAACGATGGCTGGTCGATACTACCTTGCTAGCAGATATTATTAACTAGGCTGTTGTACTTAAGTATATTATGTAATTGCGATGCACGTTATCGAGTTCGTACTAATTGTTGTATTAGCTGTTTATTTACAAAGAAATAAAGCCTACCAAATTCTGAATTCACCATTTACCCACAGAAATTTATTAATCTGACAATAGATATGAATGATTATGAATAGACTATGATGTGACATATTATGCATTTTTTAAATACATTTTTGACAAAAGCATTGTTTTGTATGGATCAATCTATACCTAATGTCTAGATGTGTTATCCATTTCAAAAATTGGACGCACGATTAGAACAAATCCAATATGTTGGAAGTAGTCGGGCTGTATCCAGTTTTCTCAGTAAATAATAAATAAATCAGGGATATCTTGGCAATTCATGAATTCCCGCGTGTTGCAAACACAATACAGAAAGATGTAATATGGGGCCGATATGTTGTTTTTGTCCTAATTGTGTTTGCAATTTTAGTGTGTAGTTCAAGGCTCCGGGAAGATATACCCATCTGAACATGTATCGCATTATCTGAGACAAACGTATAGCATTGCTGTAATCTGAAAGTAGTTTGATTTTCTAGAATATGAATAAAATAAAGCCATATAGGTATACCTAATATAGAGAAAGAACCAATTTATTTGTCAAAGCTATTAGCTGAAGTGATGAAACTATTTAAACATACGAATATTTCTTAACGGAATTTTTAAGCATTATGTGCGTATTATAGGCGTTCATAGTCAAAGAAAGTCAACATACACGTCTGTCAACAGAGAATAATAAAGTAAGGACCTCTTATTTCCTAAACTGCGATACAAATTCGTGAAGTAAATATTTATGCTGAAAAGTTGGAACACCTATACAAGAAATAATAATAATCATAATCATAATATTAACGTTTAGAATACATTTTACTTCATATTTTGAATCTCACTTTTTTAAAACATTATTTTCAATAACTGATCATTATACTGAAAAATAATTACATATGTATAAATATACCGTATATATTTTTATTGACTTTAAATTTGTTTCATTAGATGTCATTAACCCTAAATGAAGTTTTAAATATGATATTACATTATATGTATATATAAAACCAAAGTTGCCCTTTTTAAAATTCGCAAGAATATGTGTTTGCATTAAAAAATATCGCAAGTGTTTGATTTCTACATCATTTGAGTCACCATTTGAGCAATATATGTAGGACAATGACGTTATGCTTGCAATACATAATGACATAATTATATTAAATCACCGATTCCTAATTTGATAAATATGCAATATAAACAAAATGAAATCTGATTCTATTTTAAAGGATTTTGAAACGCATAAATAAATAGAAAATAGATTTTTTGTTACTAATTCAACATACATAAAAAATGTTAAACAGACGAATTTATTCATAATTATTTGTGTAAAGGTATATCATTCGGCCTAACCTTAGTTTTAAGTTTAACTTAATTTACACGTTAAAGTAAATTTTAAAATCAAATTAAAGATCGATAGCATGATAATTGTCACACTCGTGTCCATATAGGCCAAATATCTGATATAAACTATCAAATTTAAGGAAATATTTTTACAACGATATTTAAAAAAATAAAAGTTATGTTAATGGTAACTTAATAAAATAAAAATTATATTCTCTATCCAATATCATCCCATGATTAAACAAGATAATAAAACATGGTAGATTAATTTTTAAAGAATTATACATAATCATAATGTAAATGCCAATATGATTGTATATCACATATATATATATGTATATGTACAAGTATATATAATTATTTATCTAAAATGTATGTTCTATATTTGTGTTTTCAGAAAGTTATATATTATGATTGTAGTTGTGATAAGTTTTCAATAACACAAAATATTTTTACACAAAATTGGGGATATTTTACCATAATACATGACGAAAGGTTTCGAATTAAATGTAATGCAGTTTAAATTGTTTGTTTAATATATTTGTTTTAAAATATTCTTAGTCTTATTGCAGTTAGGTGTGTAAAGAGAATAGCCGTTGCTATTTTTTAATTTAATTTACCTACAATTGTATTTGTTACATTACATAGATAAATTTAAATTTTCGTCGAAAATTATAGCAACTGATTGAATGACCGTTTTATTTCGTCATCGAAATTTTTTCAATTTTTGGTATAAGTATTTATTTATCTGCATTTAAGTTAAAAACAGACTCTACACATTTAAATTTTTATTACTTTTGATAAATCCAAATTGATATACTTCATCAGCTGTTCTCTTAAATTAAATTAATTTTTTGTTTTTAAATTATTATTAGCTAAAAATGGCAAAAAGTGTGTTAGTTCATATCATAAAAGAATTAAAAAAAGCGTAAAATGTGTTAGCTCTTTAGAAATATATTTGACTTGAGCTAATTATATTTTTTAATATTGTCAAGCTTTACAGAAGATAATTTAGAACTGTATTTAATTAAATGTGTTATCTGATAAATTAAAGGTATCAATTTACGTATCTTATAGTAATTAACAAATATCGGTTTTGAGCTGCTAAGAAAAACTATGGTATAATTCGTAGAGATACCTATACTCAGAAGGTAATATAAAATTTAATTTGTTGTTTATTATAGGCACCTATCCATTTAC
>JAYRBW010020740.1:0-12698 GCA_036023295.1 Invenusta paracnida
ATTAGCTTGAGAGATGCTAACAGCTCTAGTCATTAATGCTAAGGAGAATAGGCCAAGCCAAGAACAAGAGCGTCAGCTATTAGCTTTTATTTTAACAGCTCTAGTCATTAATTCGAAGGAGAATACGATGTTTGCATTTGGAAAAAGAGGAAAAGAGGGTTACAAATATTCGATATAAAGGAGGTGAGAAAATCGAAAGTAGTCAAAATAGTAAACAACGGTTTACAACGTTGTGGGTAGAAGCTAGGACAGAGAATGTTTTTTTTTATTTGGACAGGAAGTATACGATGGGAAAAGTGATACATTGTAGCGAGAAGAACAGAGAGATTTCAAGGATTGGACCAATTTGGTATTATAATGAGAAAAAGGAATAATTAAAAAAGATTAGAAAAAAGAATACTAAGAATTATTAGTGTTAAAAAAGTATTTAGTCTGAAGGACCAAAGTCTGATAGTTTTTGAAATTAAGACTGGGGAAATATTATAATTGAAAATTTGGTTACCTGAAAAATATAAATTATCTAATAAATGAGAATACGATAAAAATTAAAAGAAATTGAAAGCGAATATTATTCAAAATTACATAGAAATTACAAAAAAATTATTAATACTGGATTTTTTATTCTTTAAACAATGTTAGTAAATGATTATTATGCAATAAATATATCAGTTTTATGATATAAAATAATATGTAATATTCCATGATATTGAATATTTAAATATTAAGATAAACAATTACTATATATCAATATTTAATGTTGATCTACAAAAAGGTGTCAATCATACCCATATTCCCCTACATTTATCAGTCTGAAAAACATTATATCATTATAAATGTTGTTGATAGAAAATGATTCAGAAACAATTTGGTATTAGCTGTAGTTTTGAGAGGCAAATATGTTTGCGACACAAATATAAAAATATCGTTATGAAATTAGGGGATGAAAGAACTTATATCAACCAACTTTATTTTTATCTCTGGAAGATAAATCTAATAAGAAGGTATTTTTATTTTCAGTCAAGTAAATAGTCTCCTCCGACGGAACAGTGCAACTTTTATCCTGGAATCGGGAAAACTAGTCAATTATTTTGGATGTATTTGAGGAAAAGGAATTATCTGAAGATATGTTCGTATGCAACATTTTGGTTCTAATATTCTCATATTGAATGAAGCGAAACTTTTTGGAAATGCAATTATATTAATATAGACCGAAAGCTGAGTGGTATTTTTAACGAGTAGTAGGTAGAGGAGTGTTTCAATCCCAGTGACGGGGTCAATCAAATTATCCTGATTGACATGTAAAACAATATAAACTGCTGTTATTATTGCACTAGTTAACTTTGTATAATATTAGATTATGATGATACACTACACATTTGTTTTTTTGTGAACATACAATATATAATCAGTTAACTATAACACATAACTCTAATAAATTACATTCTCGATTGCGAATCATCTTCATTTAAACTACATTTTAGATTTGTTGCATTTAGCGAAACGTAACATTTGTTTTCTATGCAATGCATTAAAATATTGAAAAAATATTTTGTAATTTATGAGTAGTGCATTCTGGTTGAAGAAAACATTTAATGGTTAAAAACAAATTTCATTATTGATACATACTAGTATACTGCAAACAGATTATGTTCAATTCACATACTGATTAATGAATTCCCAATCGGTTAAGACTTCTAGCGATTGAATTATAGTATTATAAATATATTAGGACATAATAATTCAAACATACATTACACGAAATTAAGAAAAAAAGTACTTTATTATTACTCTAATTTTGTATTTTAGTAACTTTTTCAGTATTAAATACTTGTAAAATATTTAAGTGTGTATAGCTTTGTACGATACTATAAATTCAAATAAATATAGAAAAATAACACAAAAATAACACAAAAACGAAAAAACACAATATTTAATATATGAATAGATTATATTGAGATGATAAAACAATGTACAATATATACAAGATAATCAATACATGTTTTTATTCATCATTATATTTATACGTTTTTAATGTAGTATGTGATACACTTGTACAAATAATAATCAGTAATCGTATTAATTAATAATAGGATTTAGGTGATTTGAAAAACAGACCTATGTTTATCAGTAAGCATAAACAAATTATATACATAACATTACTGATAATTATGGGGCAGTAGTAATCATGACTAAAACGATAATGAGCAGGTAAATGACATAAAACGATAAGATATAAACTTAAAAAAATTAAAATCACTATTTCATCAGTATTTGTTTATTAACGTTTCGTTATTTATTTTGGTAATATTTGGTTCTACGATCCGGATTCAAACCGTGGATGGGAATCTGGATTCGTCACAAAATGTTAATAAGATTAATTCAAGTTCATAATAATTATTACATGTTGATTATAATAACCAAATTAGCATTTCTATCTCTGTTAGTACCCAGTAAATATAATGAATGGTGTAATTATGCCCAAGTATAAAAATATAAAAATACAGAAATAAACAAATTTAGAAACATATCCAAACAATATATTCAGACTTTAAATTACAAAAAATCCTTAACTAACTATATAAATATGTTATGACCTATACATTATTTAAATAAAAATGTTACTAATGCATTGTTTCAACGCACCAGACAAAATCATCAAGCATTTATCATCCACTGTGATACCTTGTCTTTCGAAGTTATAAATAATCTGCTCAACATCTCTTCTTACTTCTCATCCGCCGTATTTCTGCTCAAAAACTACAGAAATCACATGTTCATATTTTATTAAAAACATAAACTTTTTCAAAGCTTATTTTAACACACATTTTATCTCTGTTAATTCTTCTATCTGTTTGCCAGCGCATATTTCATGGTATATAAGTACACAACCGTCGCACAAAAAAATCAATAACTTAAAAGATACTCATAATCATTTGCTTGCGTGCAACATTGAGACAAAATAAACACTATTAACATGAAATATAAATAACTTCATTAACAGATTGACTATCATAGTAAAAATATTTTTCATTAATAAATAGATTGTAATCTTCATAGCGCGGGTCTTATGCGACTCTCAGATCAAAGACAATGTGTCTCTTTCTTTACATACCCAGATATTTTGAATTTAAGTAAACAGGGCTGTTTGCGAGGTTCCTATAGTATGTTGAAATACAGAAAATACATATTTTATTTTCTTCTGTGTGGCTAATTTTTGATTAAATAGTTTATAACATATTCAAGAAACCATTTTAGCAGTACATCATGCAATTCATTTATTCTTGTCTAATAATGTTTAACAATTTAATGAATAATTTAAATAATCTACACAATTGGTTCATTTGTTTTTAATTTTGTTAAAAAAGTATAAAGTTGTGATATATGCATAATTAAATTGTTGTATGATAATTATTTTTACAACATAACAGAGTCTGTACGGATGAAATGTATTGGACATATATACAATTTGTTGCTTTTATGTTAGATAAATTATCCGACCACATATAACATAAATACCCATATTATTTTGAATAATATTATTGAGCATGTCTACAAACTGCACGTGCCTGTTAGTTGCGTAACTGCTGTGTATAAAATTGATGACATGAGAGGAAGGATGGATTTGCAGGAATCAATATCAATACAATTGAAGGTAGATTGATCTTTTCATTACAATTATGTAAAGTTGTTTTGTAAATATCTATTTACAATGAATAAGTAACTGTTATTTGAATGAGGAGTAATACACACTAATATATACAATAATGTACTTTGAGTTGTATACTTGCCGTAATATATAACCAATATGTAAATTATAAGGAATTTTACGATACTTTATGTATACACTACATTAAAAAACTGTCATTGAACTGTACATATTGTTTACAGTTAGATATGAAAATCCCCACTTTAAGCAAGGAAACAGAATGGACCTAATGTGCTATTATACTGGGGAGTTTGGATCCTTTGAGATGTGTTCTTCTTGGATAGATCAACGCTGACGTTTTTGAGAATTCTTTCGATGTCATATCTACAAGATGTAAGCAATCGATTTAAAGGTATATAATTTATATTAATAAATAAAAGTATTGGACATGTTGACTAATAAAAATGTGTGTCATTAATAATATATTGTCATTTATTTAATTTGCACACTGTGAAAGTGGTAAGTATTTATGTAATCATAATACAACGACATTCTTTGTTTGTGTTTCAAACATATATGTCTATTTTTTTAAACGTATATTTCTTATACGTTTGGTTCACCTAGGGGTTATTCCACATAAAATGAAACGAATTATAACAATATCATGTTAGTATAATCGATTGCGTATCTATGACTATTTATATAGTTAATTCAACAGATTGTTTAAAACTGATAGCGATGTTTGTAAACGCCGATGATATTCAGAAATAACAACATTTAAAAACTGTCAAATTTTAATTCAAAATATACAAATTTGCTTGCTTTTCAAAACAGTCTGAAATATACATGAATTATTAAGTAGGTTAGTTTTATGTTTTAATATTTTTCAAACGTATACATATCAGTAACAAGATATAACTTGAAAATTAGGCATACATTTGAAACCTATTTATTACGCATATTTAGTCTACTGTTATATTTTTAACGACTATTATCAAATATGTGGTAAATATATTCTACGGAAAAGGATTGTTATTTAAGAAGTATTTTATGATTCTACGTATATTTACATATTTATTTCCAAATATTACCTAAATCCTGTTACGATCTTTTATAATATGTTCTAGACTAATTAAACATGCGAACATTAGTAATTCAACAACTGTTCTCAAAAATACATGTTATATCGTTTTGTTAGTTTTATTCCAATACTATATCTGCTCCGTTTCCATTAAATCATAATAATCACATTTAAATATTTATTATATACATATACATATAGCATAATAATATTGTATAAGTTATATATTGTATAAAGCATAGTTATTAAAGTTTTGGTTAGTTTTAAGTATGTATATATAACATCCAAGGTAGCTGCCATTACTTAAACATTTTGTTTTCGTTAAATAAGTAATGGAAAAATCAAGTAGTGAGATAAAGAACATATATTGTCAAAGAACAAAAAATTGTTTTGTCTATAAAACCCAAAAATAATTATATCAGAAAGAAAAATATTTAATACAAATACTTACAAATATTAAAAGAAAGAATATAATGTTTGAATCATGCCACAAAAATAAAAACAGCCAACAATAACAAATATTAAAATCCTTCATCACTTTATATTAAACCTCAAACATAATCTAAACAGTAACCGGACAGAATATTTGTAAAATGTACGGGTTAGCATTCGAAATACAAAGAACCATATCAGTGAACATTATCTGAAATCAAATTAACAGTCGTTACATTTTATTTATGGGTCGACATTTCTAAAGCTACATCCAGAATAATATAACACCCAGACATTTGTACATAGTATAAATAATCTATCTCTCTATTTTCTTTTATATTGTTTAGGTGGATCAATCAACTGATCTGATTTTTTTTAAATGTCCTTATGGAAATGAGTCTAAACGATTTTCTCCATTAAATTCGTTCTATCTGTATTTATGAAACGCCATCAAGTCAAAAGACATCAACATGCTGCTTACGAGTCATAGAGATATGCGAACGAAAATGACGTAGTCATTCAAGTAGACTTTCCCGAACATTATTGTATTAACACAATATGAGATCTAAAGCGTCTATTGAAATCAATGCCAGGTGACTTCATTTTACGTTTTTGTATGGACTGAAACAGTTAATGCCAGATCTTTTGTTGTAGTTTTCTATAATAAAAACATGATAAAGCAACGCATCTGCTTTATTCATGTACGGTTCTGGATTATACTATTAAATAAAACTTACAATTAATATATTTAGCGTTTTAAGTATAAATATTGTATCTTAATTGTATGAACATAAGTTGTAACATTTCATATATATCAAAACTCATTAATTGTTTTAATACAAGTTCACAAATAACTTTTGTCATTTTAATTCATTACACTTTACGGTGATGATATACACTTTATGTGATAATATGAAAAATTGAAATGATTTTCTGCTACTTATTAATGGGAACTTTGTATGCATGTAACAAATAAACAAAATAAATATTCAAAATAAATGTAAATAATGTAAATAAATAAAGAAAAGTGACAATTGACAAAGGGACAATACAATAAATATAACACGCATTACATTCAATTTTAAATCAAAGTCAACTTTAATTTGTTATGTAAGATTGTGTAAAATTATTATTAATTTATACATTTTTCATAGAAATCATAATATTTCTTTCAACTGTGAATAGGTAACCACTCTTGGTGACGAGGTTTTCAGGCATAGCCCGCCGATTTTTAGATGTTCCATTTTATGTAAAATACTGTGATTTTATAATTTCAAAATGTCTATGAATTGTAATACTGTCTATGTCCATGATATTGATTTATACTGTCGTATAAATTATTAATATACTTTATATATTGATTAAAACTGTTTTATTTATTTAGACAGCATTGTGTTTCAAATTTGAAAATCATAGATAATGTAGCTAACTATCTCATAAATTACCAAGGTTTCACAAATTGCCACGATTGTTGGATATTCTATGACTGTGAGAAAGCTCAGCGACGTTTTACAGAATAGAATACCATGGAAGCTCCACCTTCAACACTTTGAAACTAGAAAACATGGTTTTTAGAGACTTTGTCGCACTCACCTAAATCAAAATCTTATTATAACCGTGTGAATAAAATTACAAAGTATGTGAGACTCTTGTCACATCTATTGAAAACGGCACTTGTAAATCACAAAGACAAGCCAGTGGAATGTACAATGTTGCTTTAGGTTTTGTCAATACTCTTATTAAATGTAATGGTTTAAAATCATTCAAATACAAAGAGGAACAAGAATTGAAGCTGGAAGATTATCCTAGAAGCTTTGCGTTTTGCAGAATGTTTATCAATAATGGTAAAAATTGGATAAAAAGAATAATCTTACGTGATGAGTCAACATTTAAATGGCCTTCTTAATTGCCACAACTGTTATCATGATTATGCTTATAAAAATAAAGACTGAATCTTAGAAAAACTTCTAAAATCATTATCAATAACCATTTGGGTAATGATTCCCTACGATGGATAACAAAATGCTGATCGCTATCTGCACATAATTCGAGATATTTTTGTTTCCATTGTGTCTATAAGAACATATGTTAACCATATATACTAACAGTAAGGTGCATCAGTGCACTGGACATTGACTGTCCCAAATATGCTAAATACAGATTTAGCTGGTCGTTGGATTGGGGGGTCAGGCGCTATACAATGGCTACGGCGTAGCCTAGATCTCACAATATTTGATGTCTGGTTTTGGGGATATTTAAGAAGTAATGTTTACAAGTCACCATGTTTTGAAACTCGTCCACACTTTGCCAAAATGTACGAAGAATTCGTTCACAATATTTAATATGCATGGTCAAAGGATCTTTTAAATAGTTTTACAAGTCTTGTGAATTTTGTACATAATATAATGGTCGTTATTTGGAACAATTATGAGTCTAACTGTATTTGTAAATAAATAGCTAGACTTTTATTTTAATACATACAATATTAGTTGTACACACACTATGTTTAAATAACTGTTTTTTAAATAATATTCATTTTCTTTAATTAATGTACATCCAAAAATTTGCGGGCTTTGTCTAAACATCCTGAATATCATGTATGTAAAAATGGTAATTGTTGGGTACTTAATAATTTATAAATCTCTAAATTAGAATTTAAAAATATTGAAGCGATTGAAAGGTAAAACATTAAAATGTTAAACTATTTTGTTAAAATAATCAGCTAATGTGCATCTGAACTTGGCCTACATATTTCACCCACCTGCAGGCATCTTTATCCAGATTTTCGCAGAGAGATTGAATGTACCTAGTACCTCCAGAATGATGTCTGAATGCTTTATTTCCCGGCACAGTTGAAAAACTGACGAGGAAATCGATCTCATCTGAAACTAGTTCATTTGTTTCCCGGATTGGGAAACAAAAACAGCCTTGTGGCGCAGATGTCTGGCCAATTCCCGACTGGCGACGTGCTTTAGCCCCCTGAGGCATACCTATAAAACCGATAGTGGACGCATTTCATCAGTTAGACACAAACATATATACTTTTGGCATACTGTTACTAATCGAAGTAATTATTGGTAACATAGATTATTTTTCTTTGTTTACATTCACTGCAATTTTATTCTACCATTTTAAATTTATAACATTTTTATTGATGCACGTTTTAATTAAAAATAAACATATTTTATTGTGTTTATTTAATTAAATGTACATTACAGTACTAAATTTGTAAGATATTAGTGAAACATAAAGATAATTACTTCAAAATTAATCTCAACAATTACGCAAATAATCTAAAATACAATTAGTATTTTCCTATAACTTGTTAACTTATGGAAAATTATTACATATATGTTTATAGCTACTATATATAGTTAATCTAACTAAAAACGACCTCCAAAAATCAAAAATCAAAAATCAAAAGCCAAGAAACAAGATCCTCAAAAACAAAAATTCTAAAGTTGATATAAAAAGCACCGAGATTTCATTGTTATAATAATTTCTGTTAACAATTTATATTAGACATTAATGTAAAACATATGAACAAATGAATATCTAAACCGAAAAATAAATAAAAATATGAAAGTAAAAAATGACGATAAATTTATTGACAATTATGCATTTTTACAGAAAAAATAAAAATTATTTAAATATATAATTTGTTTCTCGATAAGAAGGTAATTTATATAAAACAGTAAAAAGTATACTTTATCCAATTGCCTTGTTTTTCTTAATTTTAAGTTCTTATTATTTACTTTAGTTTTTACTTTAGATATTCAGTTGTTTATATAATTTATACTAAATTCTTGAAAGTATACTCTATATCATAAAAAATCCTTTCAGATATTTTCTTTTGAGGAGTTCGTTTCCTGGTTTTCATTTTTATTTAGACACAAATTCATTCATTAAAAATAAATAAATTAATACATGTCATGCATACAATGTTAACATATACATTTATATATTTATAAAATACTAAAGTAGAATTAAACATATTTTTTGCAAATTTTATCTATAATGTGATTAATATTTTAAGAAATTATTATTTTTTCACAATAGAAATATGCATTTTGTAGATTTTAGTTTAAACGCTAGAATATTAAAATTACTCATTTTTTCAACAAAAAAAAAATCAAAATATCTTTCCTTATCGAAATTGTTTGCTTTGATTCGAACTAATTACATTTTGATTTAATCTCAAATGATTTTCTGTCACGCTTTTATTTTGTTACATATTTATAAGACTGTTGGGTTGCTTTAATTGATGCAATGTCAGTAATTATTCTTAAATTATACACTTCCATAAAAAATGTTTTGTCCGATAAAAAGTCAATATCTATCAACTTGGCTGACAAAAAAATAAATAATAACAATTAGACGGTGCTAACCGCATCATCAAACCAAGAACAAAAGCGTCAGCAGCAATTAGCTTTAGAGATGCTAGCAACTCTAGTCATTAATGTTAAGGAGAATAGACCAAGCCAAGAACAAGAGCGTCAGAGATTAGCTTGAGAGATGCTAGCAGCTCTAGTCATTAGAGCAAAGGTGAATAGGCCAAATCAAGAACAAGAGCGTCAGAGATTAGACTGAGAGATGCTAGCAGCTCTAGTCATTAATGCTAAGGAGAATATACCAAGCCAAGAACAAGAGCGTCAACAATTAGCTTGAGAGATGCTAGCAGCTCTAGCCATTAATGCTAAGGAGAATAAGCCAAGCCAAGAATAAGTGCGTCATCGATAAGCTTGAGAGATGTTTACAGTTCTAGTCAATAATGTTAAGGACAATAGGCCAAGCCAAGAACAGGAGCGTCAGTGATTAGCTTAAGAGATGCTAGCAGTTCTAATTATTAATGCTAAGGAGAATAGGCCAAGCCAAGAACAAGAGCGTCAGTGATTAGCTTGTTTGAGAGATGCTAGCAGCTCTAGTCATTAATGCTAAGGAGAATAGGCATATTTTTGACCGCTAATAAATCAGACTAGAATGAATTAATAAGCCAATTTTGGTATCAGCGTAATAGCCATGCGCTGAGGATCAAAATACACCTTAGATGAACTTATGAAATGGTTTCCTGATATTATTATAAAGGGGTACATTTCGTTGAAAATAGTTTTTTTCATCTTATTTTTATTATTTTTAACTTCGTCAGTCTGGTTAATTGATATTAACGTTTTTTCCAAAAATACACTTTCTACATAAAATTGATCTTTTTAAATTAATCGCTGGAATTGTATCAATAAATGCAGTTAAACAGTCTTGTCTATCAATATGCAAAGAAAAAAATTCCCAGATTTATTTCAGTAAAAATAAAACTATCTACACCTTAGACAGAAAATCATATGAGATTATATCAAAATGTAACTATTTCGAAGCAAAACGAAACATTTCGATATGAAAAGTTACGTTTAGGTTTTAATTTGACAAAAATGTTTTATTTCCATATTTAAGCGTTCAAACTAAACTCTAAAATATTGTGTATAACTCGAACTATCTTAAAAAGACAATTACTTTAGATTTTAATCCTATGATAAAATCAAAACGACAAAAAATGCAAGAATATTATGTGTTCTCTTTCACAATTTTATAAACAAATATGCATATATTTACGTTGTATGCATGAAATTATATTAATATAGAAATAAAAAAATAAAAAAATGTGATATCGAATCAAAACGACCGCATCGAAAAATTGAAAGCCATTAAACGAGCTCCTCAAAATAAACACGATTTAATGATATTGATGATAGGAAGTACAGCTATTAAAGACATTGATATAACAAATGTTTAGATGTAATTGTTGCAGTGATTTTTGTTTAAAAAATCCATATATTCGATTAGTTGAGAGTATATGAATATATACACACGAATATTAATACAAATATAAGAGCAAACATATAAGAAATAATATAATAAGCTAATTAGCTGTTATTTTGTAGTTTTAAAATGAACTCATTTGTGTTTGGAGAATTTTGGTATCCCACATTTTAATTAGTTATAACTTTTTACGAAATGAGATTACAGAGTGAAATATGAAATTAACATAATGTATGTTATGCAGATGTTTTGTTTAATTGGAAAATGATATCATATTTTTTCTAATAATAACCATTGACTTGTAACATACAATCATTTATTGAATCATAATTACCAATGTATTCATGTGTATAAAACCACAAATAAATTACATATTTGTGGAATATCATAACGAATATATACATTTATATTATGAAATTATGTATGCATATACATATGCGGTTTTTATGGAGGGTTATTGATTTTGAGAAAGATGCAGAAATTTAGGACGTCCAGCAAGTAACAAAAAATGGCGTAAGTCCATCGTCTGTATTTTATGTTTATGTAAAATAACCAAAAATATGGTCCATGTTATCTACTACTGACTTGTTAAAGTTGTAAAAGGCAAGGATTTCCGATAGCCCACTCTACACTTCTGTGTTAGGCAGATAGCAAGAGCACAGGTTTATTCTTTTTGTCCCAGTTATAGCTCACCAGTATTTTGCTCATCGTATTGATATTATTTTTAAGCCTTGGATCACAAGGTCGACTGAATCTTGGTGTCTGTTGATAGCAACACCATTATTGATATGTTGCTCTCTCTCCCTTTCTGATCACTCTCTCCTTTCTACCACCCTGCTTGTTTTGTTTCTATTTGGTTTAGTATCATAAATATAATATTCATATACATTAGCAAGGAAGGTTATATTTCGTCATATATAATGACATTTCTTGCTAGTTTACAATATATATTATTATAATAAAATATACATAATTTGTATAACATATTGCGTGTATATAATTTAATGCATAACACATAATAAAGCTGTCGTGACATATTATTCAAGATATCCATTCCATTATTCCCGGTCAGCGAGTTATAACATTGTCATTCTACATATATATATACAGTTCAATCAGTGGAAACACGTCAAATCTGACGCCTATAATATGTTTTCGATAGTAATATTATGTGGGACACTAAAACGCCCCAAACACAAACTAACAGGTAATTTCTTATAACTTAAAAAGTAATACATATTTTCCAAACATTTTAAAAGTTGTATAATCAAAATAAAAATCATAGTAAAGTCAGAGAGAGCTATTAATAGTGCAATTAACATTACAGCAATTTCAAGCTAATTACTGACACACTTGTTATTTGCATGGCCTATTATCCTTAGCATTAATGACTAGAGCTGCTAGTATCTCTCAAGCTAATTGTTGACGCTCTTGTTCTTGGCTGAGCCTATTCTCCTTAGTATTAATGACTAGAACTGTTAGCATCTCTCAAGCTAATTGCTGACGCTCTTTTTCTTGGCTTGGCATATTCACCTTAGCATTAATGTCTAGAGCTGCTAGCATCTCTCAAGCTAATCTCTGACGCTCTTGTTGTGTGGCTTGGCCTATTCTCCTTAGCATTAATGACTAAAGCTGCTAGCATTTCTCAAGATAATTGTTGACGCTCTTGTTCTTGGCTTGGCCTATTCTCCTTAGCATTAATGACTAGAGCTGCTAGCATCTCTCAAG
>JAYRBW010020751.1:0-12698 GCA_036023295.1 Invenusta paracnida
CAGGAGTTGGGTGGGGGTAGGCGTACTTACCTTGTTGGAGGAAGGGGCAGAAGTAGTGTGGGGGTAGGCGTAGGCGTCTTGTTGGAGGGAGGGGCAGGAGTTGGGTGGGGAGTAGGCGTAGGTGTCTTGTGGTATTTGTGTCGGGAGATTATCCATTCTTTGTGCATACTGTCCGGATTCTTCTCTTCCTTCATTGAATTCTCTTCTTCTACAACGTCGGTACTGAAAACTGAAAAATTATATTGAAAGAAAACAATTTTTATTAGCTGGTCAATATTAACATTAATAATTATCTAAACATTAACGACTACATTGCAAAAATAAAAGCCAAGAAACGAGCTCCTCAAAAGAAAAACGTTGAAATAATATTGATGATATGAAGTACAGCCGTTAAAGAAATTTATATAAAAAGGACGCCAAGATTTAAAAAACAAAAAGTTAAAATTATAATGATGATACATAGCACAGACATCAAAGAATTTTAGATAAATGTGGCGCCAAGTTGTAATTGTTACAATACTTTCTGTTTAAAATGCATAAATATATAGATCAATATGGAACATAGGTATACGTCTAAACTGTAAAATTCATAAAAAATATGATATAAAAATTATGAAAAATTCTTGGTAATGGAACATTTTTACAAAATCAATGAAATCCAAATGAATACAAAAGTTGTTGTTTTAAGTAAGCCAATTTTTAAAACATAGCAAAATATTATAATTTATACTATTGCCACGATATTTTTCATAATTTTTGATATCATATTTTTATAAATTTTACAGTTTAGACGTTTAACTATGTTCCATATTGATCTATACATTTATGCATTTTAAACAGAAACTATTGTAACGAATTTTATCTTGGCGCCATGTTTATATCAATTTCTTCGATGACTGTACTATGTAAGTATCATTATTATAATTTTAACATTTTATTTTTTAAATCTTGGCGTCCTTTTTATACCAATTTTTTTAATGGCTGTACTCCATATCATCAATATCATTTCAATTTTTTTATTTTAACCAGCTCGGTTCTTGTTTTTCATTTTTTCATTTTGACGATTTTGTTTAGATAGTCTTATTCTTAAGCGATTTTTCATGGATATTTTATATTTAATTACACATATAAATAAAATTCTTCGCTGTAAATCTTTGACTTAGTAATGTTTAATTTGACAATATAATATCCTTCAAATTGTTGTTTATTTATGGATTTTATATTTAAGAATAAAGGTACTCGTAACAAAGGTTAAATAAACATTAAATTAAATTAAATTTAAATTAAGTATATATAAATATATATACAGGGTTGTTCATATATGACCTAGTAAATGGTAAGAAAACTTGTAATTCTTTGATTTCGCGACTTGAAAACTGCAAGTACATTAACTGGTTAATGGAGGCCACTTTGAACACCTTTGAACAACTATACATTTATTATTGTGGTTATTTATACTGCTGTGTTTTAAAGAAAAATTGTTGTTTAGAAAGCTCAATTTTACTCAATTTTTTATAAAATTTACTAGCAATTATGAACAACCCTGTATTTTATGGATAAGTAACTCTTCATTCATAAAAAGCTTTAATATTCCATTTTTATGACATTTGCCATTTTCTATAGCAGCTGCTGTCTTTGACTTTACTTTACCGAAAATAGTACAAGAATATTTATATTGATTACATAAGGACAACTGTTAACTATCTAGAAATATATTTCAATAAGATGTCATTCAAAAGGCTACATATCATTTTACATGCCCAATCCTCATTTTGTAGAGAAAAAATGTAATAATAATTTACGTAACCGAATTTCGTATCGATTAACCTATTAGCCGTGTATCATTTCATCTGTTGTGACGGCAGTAACTAAAGTTTCACTAGCTAATACACTATGTAGTTCATATATAATAAAAATTATTCGTACAAATAGTATGTCAGTTAAGTTATGAAGAGAGCAAATTTGTACCTGTAAGTGAGGAGGGTAATTGTTAAGAGTGGAAGATTATCTATGTTTGTTATATAAACTGCAAAAAGCAAGACAAACGTTACTAGAAGTGTACACTAAAAGAATACAGAGTATCTAACTTCTGTCACGCACATTAAAACTCTCAATAATATACGCGGTGAACATACGCACCTTCTGATGTTAGTTCAGTTAACCAGAAGAGATTGCGGTAGATGTAGCAAAAATTATGCTGTTCTACATCCTTTTAAATTAATAAAACAAATTTTTGCGAACGCTTTTCATGGACAATTCAATGCTGAGCATGTGATGGATACTTTACCAAGAGCAAGATCAGCCTAGACTAATTTTAGTCAAAATAAAATTTAGCCTTTTTCTGTGAATAGTATTAGGCGAAATGATATAGGATCATTGCAGTAAAAATGTAGCTTTTTTATTTCTATATTTCTAAGATATTTCTATAGTCTTTCTAACGATATCTAAAATCTATATTTTCAAATTTCAAATTTAATTTTCAACATCTATATATTATTATTTTGGCTTACTTATTAGTTAGTAATCAATATTAGATTTAGTGCATATGCTGCGTGTGAAATGGAAATGACAGTTAAATATTTAGATGTTATAGTATAAACTTACAGGAGAAACCAGATGAAGCCAACTCAAATACAGACATTTATTACAACACCCTGGAGTGAAACTATAACTGTAAGAAGATTGCAACAAATATGCAAAGAATTTGAGGATGGAATCAAAGTAGATTTTAAAAGGAAGCTTGGAAGTGGGTGTTAAAAATCGGACAAACGTATGGAGTTGATCCCATTAGTGAGGGACGAATTATATGACTGTAACATATGACTGTACACTATATGATTGATGTCATCTTTTCTGAACACAATGTACAATTTGTTTAAGTTCAATAAATGCTATTTCAGAGTATATTTGCGTTGTTTTTCTTTCTATGAATTACAATAAAAAATCGAAATTTTATTGTAATGACCCCATATTAGGTGAAACAACATTATGCGAAATTAGATTAGAGGAAACGATAAGTCACCTATTCAAAAATAATATTGAATAATATTAATTATTATTATTGTGTATAATGATTAACAATAAAACGCATTTTTGTACTTTTAGAAATCAAGCCCGACTAATACTGATTTTAATACGGGTTTAAAAGCAAATAAATCTATCAATTCTTCTGCATTAATTTAAGATATGGTAATTTAGTTTCATAGAATTTGAATGTATTCATAATTTTCAAAGAATTTATCATTTAACACTTTGAAATACAATATTATTTACTATTGTTAAATATTAAATAAATATTATACAACATGTATTCCTCGATATTCTATACTTGGAGAACATCATGATCATCTGTTCCGTAAGCATGATACTGATTTTTGTGACATCACACGCTTCCCCATGTAACGCTGCCGCCTCTAATTATCTCACTCAGGAGTCAAATTTAATTATTTATTTCGCAAAGACATTTTAGGGAGTTAATATGATAAAATCACGAATTATTACTACGTAGCACGAATATGAAGCACAAACTACAAAGTACTATAAAAAAATATACTGACGTAATAATAATTTCACGCAAAGAAGTTAATACGGAATAATGCTATTGATATTTAGAAATACCGTCACACGTGTAGTTGATGTACCTACCTACCTCTAATAATGATCAGTCTCTATTCAGCGGACCAAAATACAAAAAAACGTATTAAGATGTACTCGACACATAAGCACACATCTTTAAAAGCATACTAGTAGTTCTAGTAGTAGCTCACCTTGATATTCTGAATGTCACATTTACTTTTAGTAATCCTATACGATGCATTTTTGAGGGAGAGCATTCCCAATGGCAATAATCCAAAAATAATAAATTGTAATTGAAAGTATAAATATGCTTCCATTAGGCCTATAGCTACATGATGCACTTTATCAACAGCGGAGGACTCTTTATTTATCCGCAGAACAAGGAAATAAAATAAATAATAACCAATCTCTAATTCGCTTATGTCGCTGCATTGTAAAATGATACAAACTATTCGCCATAAACTATTGAATAATTCTAAATGTTTAAAATCGATATTTTAGTTATTTATTAGATTATATTCAAAATATCCAAATAGTGCTGTTGCGCAAACCATAGAAAGAGAATCATATCTATAAATAAGGAATTTGAGATAAAGGTTTATAGGACAAAATAAAACAGAATAGTTTAGACATAAAGATACAATTGTGTTTAAGGGTCGAATGCGAAAACCGTCCTAACTAAATTATGAGCTCCATAAGTCTTGAGGAGATCCTCCAGCCATTGCGAAACACTTCCTTAAAAGTTAGGAGCTATTTTAGGACAACATCTTGTTTCCTAAATTAGCTCCTCACTAATATAAAATTAAAATGAATGAACGCGAACGCACATACAGGCGATTTCGAAGAGGAAATATTTTATTGAGATTACACTGGCCTGTCCATCAGGTTCTGGACAGGCAAAGTGCCTTAACAAAATATACAAATATCGAATTTCGGCTGCGATTTCGAATTACAAAACCTGTATTCATTGACCTTTTATCCTGCCAGACGAAAAATTAATTTACGATAAAAAAAGTGGGTGTTGTCCAGATATGAAATTGGCAATTGCTCTGCTATTTTACGCTATTCGATCTTTCCATGTAAATTATTACACTACTTTTTATTGTTTTCCTGTGTAAAATATATATACTGAATTTTATCGAATAATAATAATATTTATATTAATATAGTAGAATTGTGATATTATTATGATAAATGCAATATCTTTATGACGAATACAGTTATGAATACTAACTGTACCTATATGACTTAAAATAATTATAAAAAATACGAATTATATTATTATTATTATATATTACTAGGTATATAAGGAAGAACATTCATATATTTGCAATCAATAATTTGCTTAGATAATTATAGAACTGACTGAGTTATTTACTATATTTAAAAAGTTACCTTTTAAGATAATATTCATATATGCATATATACATGATATAAAAAGGGAAGAAATTGATTCTCAGTTGGATCTTTAATTATGAGCATAACTTGATAGATAGATACATTAAGTTCTTAACCTGTAGTATATATTGCAATTTATAAGCAATTACTTGTGCCATAGGTACATAATTATTATTTAATACATAAAAACATAAGGTATCTACTAAGTTTTATTTCATTTAACTAAATTTATCTAAATTCCTGGTTGTAGAATAATAATTTAAAATCTTTAAATTAGTTTAAATTGTCATAATTATTTTAACATATTGTTATTAGTTAATAATTTTAATGCCTATATAAATAAGCAAATTAAAATTAAAACATGATCTATCCATTAATAAGTATAACACATCTCCAATACTGTATCAAGGTATATGTGAAACAATATATATAGTACAACATTTAATAAAAACAAAATTGGTATGATATTTCACTTACCAAATATAAGCCTACAGTTCACTGTCCTCAAATTTCTAGAGATGATTGTGCCACTTTATTTTTGTATCTTTAATAATATTAAACATTAATTTTAATTTTTAAACCTTTTTAGAGAGTTATTGGTGATTTAAAGGAAGCCTATGTAGACCACTCAACTGTTTGTCACATTGTTCAGGAAGCATCAAGTATAATAGCATTACAGAGGCAGAATTACATTAAATTTCCCACCATTGTAGAGGCTGGTCATTTTCATCAAAAGTAAGCTTAAAAATCGGCACTATACTGCCTCAATTGTTATACATGTCTAACCAATTATATTGTATCTTTTAATAATTATCATCTAAATTTTGTTTAATCCTCTAAAATCATTTTTAGTAAAAAAAGAAAAATTACAGTTGTAAAAGAGATTACTCTAACTTACCTATAATACAATTTTAGATGAATAAAAATTTATATTTTAACATAAATTTACCTACACAAATTTTTTACTTACTTGTCAATGTTAAATAGATATGTAAACATTTCTCTTGATTCATTTGTCACTTTTCAATAACATTGGAGACTATTACGTATGTGTATACTAAATATAATATAGTATTTTGAAATATGACTACAAAGACTATATGACTATTCAAATATAGTGCTTGACATATACATGCACCCTTTTAAAAATTAATTGGATACAACTACTAATTAATTAATAACATTTATTTAAGCCAATTAAAATATACCTATCATATCTGTAATTAATTCTTAAAAATATATTTTATTGCAGATTCTTTTCACTCAGAGGTTTTCCTGAATGTGTTGGAGTTATAGATGACACTCATATTCCAATAGCTAATCCTGGATGATAAATTTTGGAGGTCTATCGAAATATAAAAGGTTTCTTTCTTTAAATTTGCAAGTAGTGGCTGGAGCAGACTTTCCTATGTTGTCAGCTATAATGTACAGTGGCCAAGGAGTGTACATGATAGTAGTAAGGAAATTACTCCCATTCCCCAGATCTTTTTTTTGTTTTGTTTTTATTCAGGATTTTATAAAGTTTTTTATAAAAAAAACTCATTCTTATATTACTTCATGAATACACGTTTGTATTCACTTTATTACCCTTACTGCTTATTTCTCTGTGAAGAACTAAAAATGCTTATTTCACAGAATAAACAATATAATTGTTTTTCTTACACGTAAGAAAATTCTACATAATGATTGGCTTATATTTTCTTACGAGTAAAAAAAATTTGTATGAGGTTTATGTTTGTATACCTGTATAGTATTAGCTTATGTATTTTTTTATCTTTCTTACGCGTATAAAAAATATTGATTTGTGTGATTTGTGTGATTTTGTGATTTCTTAATTTTTTATGCAAAAAATGAGTCTTACTTTTTCTGACTTTATAAAATAAATATGGAACTGACACTACTACGAATTTTCAATTAATTAAATGTGCAAAAGAATTAAATATGAAACTTTTTTATTTTTGTATCAGAGATGAGATTATTTCAACTTTAAAAAATTAGAAAACTATTATGCTATTGTAAACATACATACATCTAAAAAGAGCTGGTGTACATCATTCCGCATTATATAAAAATGAATCTAACATTCTATCTACTTATATAAAATACTTTTGTGTAAGCTGCCTATGACTGCGATTGTACGAACACTTACTCGTAATGGTGACTTTATTATTAGACAGTTTGTTAGAAGACATTTATGGTAGATTGGGGACTTTATTGTAGTAGGTATTACTATTGATGTTCTAATAAAATTGGTTTGATCAACTCAACATCTGTTTTGTTTCTCTGACTTGCACACATATAGAGGAGAACACTAGGCTATAAACATGAACAGTTAGCAGTGTAAGGGGGACTAAAAATGGAGATCAGTAGTGATGAGGGACTAGGTAAATCCTACTCGGAGGCAGAATCTCACTATTAATATAAATATGGAACCTCTGCTTACCTACTTATATAGTACGAGAATCGATGACAGTATATCCTATTGGGGGAACTTGGAACAATTTTATGAAGAATTGGCACTATCTTTTGTACTGCAATACCTATGGCAGAAATCGGACGTATTGGACGTATGGCTGAGGCGATGGGTGATTTGAACTCATATAGGGTGAAAATTACCTAAACTTTTACAATGCTTCAAAGGTGAAACTAGGGCCATATATTCATCAATTTCTGGATAACCTTTAAACATAATGGGTCCTCGTCTACAAATTTTCCCAACAATTATCATCTATAATATTGTTTGCGTAATTCTAAGTCTTATTATTGACAGATACTTGTAATGCACAAGTTTACTGCGCTCATTTTTACATTGAGCTCTATCCTAACTATATTACTATATAATATATATATATTTGACACTTATCACTATGCCTAAGATGTTTAACAATTCTACATTAAGACCTCAAGTATCCAAAAAGCCTGTAAAAGGACATTTTCTATGCTCCGATGTTTAATGTAAACATTCACAAAGTAGTAGTGTGGTTTCTTACTTGTACTTGTTATAATGTTATAACTGAAATATACTTTTTCTATGGATAAACTCCCTATTTTTCTATCTTCTTTTTTTAACCCTTATGCATAAGGCTAAATAATAAGTCAAGATAGATATAGAGAGATATAAAACGTATAATTTGATGGACAAAACATTTGAATAAGAGTACAACCAGAGCATATATGGAAATTAGAAATTGGATTAGAGGAATGGTTAGCATTCAGTTATTAGAAATCGAAGACCAAGACATTATGAATGATGAAGTCCAGATCCGTCATCGCATCCGAGCGTTTTATAGCGGGTTTCTTTGGTGTAGCAGGGACTGTCTTCTTCTTTTTCTGAGAAGTAGGAGTCCCCATTGAAATTGCTGCGTACCCCGATGGAGGAGTGTCGATCATGAGACAGACATCCAATATTGATTCAATCGGTTCATAGCAAATCTGTATGACTCTGAGATTGAGACTGGCCACATGATCTAATCTCCATGTTGCCCCATATAGATTCCGTTACAGCGTAACAGAAATTGGAATCGTCCGGGTTCGGTCATGTCCTTTATCTTGATCGATTGCTTGACCTCCCAGTCGAATCCAGACACAGTAGAGCTTAATTTGGCCGAATATATATCTGCGGTAGGTGAGAATGTCGGGTGAAGCCAAGTAAAGTTCTCACAAAGCCTTCGGAAGAGTAGTAGTAGACCCCATTTCTGAAGAGAGGTAGTCGTGCCACTTTTGTAAAGCCGTGAATTTTATCCAACCCACATTGGCTCGTAGATGATCTCGTGACTCGCCCAGTACTGACTCATCCATGACCAGAGGGAACCCATTACCTCCCCACTGGCTAGCGGGCCCTTGAAATTTGTGAAGACTGGTGATTTAAAAAGTAGAGAGGCGCCTTTTTCAGTCGTAGTTAATTTGATCATATAAAAACTCCGCTTCCCCATCTTGACAAAGCGATAGGATCCCACTGTAATTGTCGGCATCACCGGTACCGGTCGATGCTGTGGCTCGATGATGAATTGAGACTTAGAGAAGAGTGCCATCCTGAGAGTGGAGAGAGAGTTATGATAGACAACCGACTTGTAGCTCGTAAGAAGTAGTATGAATTGTAACAGGCTTTCTGCTCTTTTATACTCTTCCTACCCTATCATTGGCAAAATGTTTTTTCGATTGTTATTGGATTGGGAGGAAGAGGGGGAGCGGGGGTGGGGTGGAGTCGTGGCACACCTCCATACTACTCGGATTTAAACTAAAATTAGGAGAAGTAATTGATCATTTTCCATCTTTTAAATTTCCAAAAAATGAAGATATGGGTAAAAATATAAAAAAATGGATATATTATATCCTTATTTTGGATATTTTGACCCAAATCTTAATTTTTTTATATATATTATCATACATTATATATTCTCTCAACCTCAACAAAGTCGACGTGTTTGGAAAACATTTTGAAAATAATTTCATTTACGATGTTTCAGTTGATTTGAGATTTCGAAAGGACCCATGTCAATCTTTATTGTGTCTTAAAGAAGGATAGCTTTTTCGACCTTATTACTCCATCCTGATATTCCTTCTTTACAGTCCGAAGATCCTCCGTCTCAAACTACAGTAAATACAGGAGAACAACGCTTTCAAAATGAATTACTATGTTATGAAAATAAAACTGCGACGTCTTTTAAGCAAGAAGAAATATCGACATTATCTAATATTGATAACTTTGACCTGTGAGATCATCTTCAGTGCTTCAGTAAAATGTTAAGTATAAACTGCACATCGTCAACTGCAATATTTTTGAAAATATTTTCCAGGGAGATACTATATTTGTTTTAGTATCTCCCTGATATTTTCGTCTCCGCAGTAGTATGTAGGTGATACATTGAGTGTTCTCTTAGTATAAATTCCTCCATTGACATAGACGCGTATGTACAAGAATCTTCTTTTACTTAAAAAATATTTCACTTGTTAATAAATGGAAGACTAAAATCCTTGTCGAAATTTGAAAATATTCTTAGCTTTTTAAAGAATGCAAGTGTGCCTAAAATAGAGACAGAAAAAGAAAAATAGAAAATGTTTTTCAAATTTTGCAAGGCATCCATGACAATCTGACTTCTTGGGATTTTGTTATCTTTTACATAATCATGGTAATAGTGTATATAACTATGTTAAAAGACACGGCGGAATTTCTTTGCCAAAAACGTGCCATCTAAGGAGATTAACAGCAGCCCTTTCTGACTGTTCGAGTAGGGAATCATTGCTTGTCTATCATCTAAGGAGATTAACAGCAGCCCTTTCTGACTGTTCGAATAGGGAATCATTGCTTGTCTACCATCTAAGGAGATTAACAGCAGCCCTTTCTGACCGTCCGGGTAGGGAATCATTGCTTGTCTACCATCTAAGGAGGTTAACAGCAGGCTGGGTCATGGAAGAAGCCTCACCGTGGCGATCCAGTATTCCGCAAATTCTTCCGATTATGGATGCCAGCCCCCCTCGGAGGAAACTCCGGCCGGGCCTTCCGACAAGACTAAGTTCCAAGTGTCAGATAATAATAACGGGTTTTTGCTATCCGGGGGCGACACACCGGCCGCTGACCCTCGGGATATCCTTAAGGCCGGCGACGTAGAAAGCAATCCGGGCCCAACCTACATTCTATGCGATGGATGCGGGAAAAAGGTCTACTGCAGCAAGGCCATCTCTTTCCTCTGCAAGGTTCAATACTTCATCACAGTATGCCATCATCAAACAGCTTACAGCCAAGTATCCCGATTCACTGGCATCAATGAGTGGGTTTGTCAGAGGCACAGACCAAAAGCCAATACGCTTAGGCAAACTACTCACATGGATACCTGTAAGTTCGACTCTGTTTCTGTTCCTTCGCCTGTTGCTCCTGCTTGTCCGACCCAGAGCTTAAGTTGCCACAAGTCCAATGTTTGTTTCAATCAAGTTAGTTCTGTTTGTCTTGTTTGTTATGTTTGCAAGGTGAAGATCAGAATCAACGCCTTGGTCCTCCACTGGGAATTCCGGGACTGCCACTCTATATCTCATAAGAAGTTCGATTGCAGAGCAATCTCTAGATACAATCCGTCGCCTAAATGTGTCTGCGCTCTGCACAACACTCTGAAAACTACTCAAAACCCATCAGCCAGTATCGCCACTGTAGCTGGCAAAAGGCTTGAAGAATTGGATAAAATCGTTAAAGAAGAAAGCGCAGTGGCCATTAAATGCAAACATTATAAGAATACTATTGCCAAAAATATCAAACCTCTTAAATGCTACATATGTCATAAGCTATCCCACAAGAAATGTTCTAACCTCACCAGAGAAACAGCAGACAAAGTACAATCTCAGCTTAAATGGTGCTGCCAAGATTGCCAGAATAAAGCCACTTGCCAGCAGCAGAACTTGAACCTGGACAACAATGACCCAACTAGTATCTCTGAGAAAAGCAGTACTTTGAAGAAAGACCATATCCGCATCATGCAATGGAACGCCGATAGGCTGCGCACTAAGATCTTTTAGCTCGGAAACAGACTTACTACAACGAACGTCAACATCTGTCTCATCCAAGAGACAAAGCTGAGAGAAGGACAACACCCCCGTGATACCGGGATATGCCGCCATCAGACTAGACAGAACGGGAGGAATGGCCGGAGGTCTCATCTCTTACATTAAGAAGAACATAACCTTCATTAGCCACTTCACCACTCCCACCAAAGCCACATTAGAAATCTCCACCTTTAAAGTTAATGTGTCCCAGAAAAGATGGCTTATAATCTGTAATGGATATTACCCACCGCATAGAACCCACATGGAAAATGACAGCAACATCCACTCACACATCTCCAGTGGGAGAAACGTCATCATTGCAGCGGATTTCAATGGTCACTCCAGTTTGTGGGACACCACCCAGCCACAGGACACAATGGGGTTCAATATCGAGGAATGGTTAATGGTGAATGAGATGGCGTGTGCTAATGATGGCTCCCACACCCGGATCAACAAAGGCACCGGCGGCTTGAGCACCCAGGACATTACCCTCTGTCACAATAGCCTCTTGGACAAGATTGAATGGACAGTGGCGGATGATTTATATTCGGATCAAGCTCCGATCCTCAGCACTCTTGAAGGGAACTTCACGACCAACAACTAATCTACCACAGGTGTGGCTAAATGGAAGTCCAGAGACGTGGACTGGAATCGCTTCACTTAAAAATAGGAATGTGACTTTAGCAAATCGCAAGAAGATGCTCAGATGCGCTTAGCTCTTGGCGCTAAGATCATCAAGTTCAACGAGATTTTGATCAGCGCAGCTAAAATCTTGGTAGGAAAATGTAAAATCACCGAGCGCAAAAGGCATCTCACTCCGCGATCAAAACAGCTATTAAAAAGAAAATCCGTCACCGCAAAAATGTTAGTACTGAACGAGCTGAGTGGCTTCAAGCCTGCAAAGAGGTGAACGAGATGCTTGCCAAAGAGAAAGAAGAAGAGTGGAGGGAGTTCTTAGCAGACTCTGAATTTTGCACAGACACATCCAAGACGTGGAAGCTCATCAAGTCTCTTTCGGGTAACCCTGACAGCGGCTGCCCAAATGAAAGTATGGTTCACAATAGGAAGACCATAAGCACCAACAAAGGACAGTCGAATGTTTTCATGAAACATTACGCAGGGGTTAGCAAGCTGGAATTTAGCAAAACCGAGAGAACAAAGAACAGAGACTACAAGAAACTCCTCAGGGGGGA
>JAYRBW010020762.1:0-12698 GCA_036023295.1 Invenusta paracnida
ACCAAATGACTTACCTATTGTTTGTTACAATTACAGTAATTTGAATGAGGAAAGAAGAGAGACAATATATAGATAGGAAAGACCAAAAATTAATCTATATACTCTGTCTGTTTAAACTTCTCTCTTCCTCTATTCTTGTTTAACATGTGTATCTAAGTAGTGAAAACTATTAAATTTCGAAATGATATGCGCCCGCATGATAGTTTATAGTTACTTGATAAAATTAATTAATTTAACCCCTGGAAATCTTGTTTTCCCTACACCTAAGCTTTTAAAAAACCACTCGCCAGCCAAACAAGTGCTTCTCAAAAATCACTCGCCCTGAATACTTTTCACTCGCAGTGGGCGAGCAGGCGAGTGACTTGCACCCCTGCTATTATACTATATATAATATAAGACATGTCATATGTCTGACCCTATCACCTGGGATTATTTTTACTTTGGAATTACTTAGTTTAAGTTTATTTCTGATGAAATGTAAGGTATTTTCATTATATTAATAATTATGTATAGCTGTGTTAACTGTTGATTGTTATATAATGTATAGTTTTCCATTTCTGTATGTATACTATTACCAATACTATTAGTATTAGTAATAGTATTACTATAAATTATGTTTTATTATTATTAATTTTATCTAACATGACTATAGTATAACTATTACTAAAGAGTGCATGTCATAACATGACCATGTCAAAATGTCACCAAATCTCTATGCAATTGAATGATAAAAAGTTACTAAAAGGGACAAATGTGTATTTTGAAAACATATAAACAAAGTAATAAATTAAATAATGTACTATATTATATATACTTTTCAAGAAAAAGTTGGATAATTTTCTAATTACAATCAATATCAAAATTATCAAAATGTTAAATTCACTTAGCTGACCAGGCAAGGCAAATATATGATTAGTTTGACTGCCTAGCTGTAGACAGACAACAGAGAAATTGAATTCGATGACTCATGCAAGTAGGTTAAATCATGTACTTTAGTGTAAATCAATGTCTATAAATAGCAACTGAATTCTAATGTTTGCACTAATAATTACAAAATTATCAAACTTTTTCTCAACCAGTGTATGTAAGTTAACTATTACCCACTTACTTATTTTCAATTAAAAAGAGACAAACCAAATTATTTGGACATTTAAAAGACATCCCTTTAAATATTATATACACATATTGGAATGCAAGGCAAAACAATGCAGACATACAATCTATTAGAACCTGGAACCTGGATGAGTTGACAGGGTCTTGTCAGATGACTTCAATCCTTTCAAAACTATTAATAATCCTAAATTTGAAATTCATGAATCATAATCACATCCAGAATTAATAAATAATCTTATGACTTATATTTTTTTCAAATATATAATGTATTTAAATTTAATTGTAATAATAAAAATTTATATGCTGACTTCAATAAGGGCTCAGTTTTTGATCAGAACTTTATTGGATGTTAGTGAAAATTATATAGTTAATCTCTATATTTTACTCTAGTCTATAAATTAAAGTATTATATTTTAAATAATTTGTTTTCATATATGGATTTTGGTGACATTTTGACTTGGTGATGTAATGACTGGTGTTTTGACAGGCATTCTTACTAAAGGGGTATGTACAGTTAGAAATTTCAAAATAAAAAAATTTCCATTATATATAACTTTTAAAAAATATTTTATTTTATTTTATTTTAATGGAATTGATACGAAATAAACTTTTAGAAAAAAGTATATAAATATGTTTATACTATTGTTCAACATTTTAGGTTAAAAAATCATAACAATTTAATATAGAAACAGTTTTTCAAATTATGGATTTTTTGACTGTGTTATATAAATAGTTTTTCCCACTTTTGATAAAAAAACCCGAATAAATATTACTTTTCCACACATATTTTTACTCTTGTAAGATATGATCACAAGAAGTCAAATTTGTTTTTGTATTTTTTTATAGATAATTTAAAACTTATTTTTTTAAACCTTTATAAACAAAAAAATGTGTTTGCGTGGTTTCACAGGGATGTCAAGGAATTTGAGATTGTGTCAGGGAATTTTTTTATAAGCACAAAAATGTATATTCTCTGTTTATGAGTGAGTGTTAATTTTTTTAATAAATTTATGCATTTTGTTTAAAAATCTTGAATTTTGAAATTTTTCAGATATCCTCATATTTTAGAAATTTTGTTGATATTTCCTCAAATCTCCTTGAATTTTCAGTCTTTATCTCAGTGTTAGTAGTGCCTGCAATTTTAATCTCTCAGCAATTTTTTTGAAAATACCTGTGATTTTGATCTTTTTTTGGCTTACCTGCGATTTAAAAAAATATTATGATCCATATTTTTTATAAGGCTTTTTTTAATATGTCATTATTTTTAAGTAACACAGAAGATTTAATGAAAGAAAGGTGGGATTTTTGAAAATATATTATTTTATTTTATATTTATTTTATTTTACTTAAATAATACTATATATAAAAAATGAAACAAATATGCATCAGCCATCAATGTACTTATATATTTTATTTCAGGGTGATAAATAAGGCAACTCAAAAAGCAATTCGAAAAATTCCACATGACAGTGCAACCAAATTTTTACAAAAAATTGCACGTCTAAGCAAACATAATTTAAATGAACCCTGAAATAAATAATATGTTTTTGGTAAATATTTGTATATATATAAACAATTAGATTCAGTCTGCAATTTTTTTAAAGCTTGCAAATTTTTTTTTCAATATTGGTGCTACCAACACTGTTATCTGGAATAACTTTTATGTGTTATTTTATGATGTTCACAACATTAATATTGTGAGAGAATTCTCAACTGCTTGTTGAGAATTTGAAGGAGAGGACCATTGTGGCTCAACAGGTCATTTATGATGCTATAAAGCAATTTGGAGGAAGTCAATCTGTCACAATAACTGCAGAGATGATCGAAAAATTCAGACTGGGGCATTCCATCTACCATTTTTATCTGGAACAGGAGTGGAAGAAGCAAAGAGTCAGTGCATGCGGCAGCTGAGGCATGAAAACGTTAATTGGTTGAGTTGAAAGAGAAGGAAGCCAAGAGAAGTAGATTGTAGGTAGAACTGGAGCAACAGTGTTGAGATATTGCTTGTTTGAAAGACAAGATCAATAAGCCATAACTAAAATGTGTATTACTGCATATTGCACATAATTATTTTGTTGATGAAATTTATTAAAACTAGTTACATGTTTAACCATTGTTTTTATTCCTATTCTAATATAAACTAATGTAAAAATATAAAAAGTTAAAAAAAATGTCAGGGAAATTGGTAGTGAATTGTCAGAGAAATGTCAAGGAAAATTGTCCTCAGAAATACCATGAACCCTGTTTCAGACTCTTTTAACCCATATGTGTATTACATTTTAATATAGTTTTTACATACTTTAAAGTATGGTATCACCGGGTTCCCACCACTCGGGAAAACGGGAGTTGATACTATCAACTATTTAAAAATACATTATTATAAAAAATTGCGGAAATGGCCACAAAGCAACTTTATACACCATTTTAAAATTGAAATTAATTATATTAGTTAGATGTACATATAATAGCATAAATTTTATATCATTAGAAAGAGCATAAAGAGTTCTCTATAAAATGTAAAATTTGAAAGTTAGGAATAGACATTTAAAGCTATATAATATAATTTATAAAGTTGAACACATTGTTGTTAGCTGTTTTTAGGTGTATTTTTAAGACCTTACTGTACTGTCTACAGTAATAATATATATGTTATTTGTTAAATTACAATACAAAAGTCATGACTTATCCAATACTTAATAGAACTCTTAATTCAGTAAAGAATCCCACATTATTATTCATATTTATTAAGTTAAGGTATATTTCTTATTTAATAATTTATATAACTAATACTAATACGAAGCTGCTATTAATTGGTATATATATTTCCTTACCTTTGAATATTATTGTTGTGTATTTAACATATTTTTTGTGTATCACTGGTTAATATTATCATAATCCCTGATCTCAAGCCATTCCTACACCCAGCCTCCAAATAGTCAGATTACAGTACACACCACTATGCTTGGCCAATAAATATCTCTGCTATAATTAAACTTAATTCTTTGTTAAGTTATTGATTAGCAGCATTAAATCGAAATTTTATATCAGGATTACAGGGTTACAACATCCAGTAACCCTGTATTTCATATTATAAATAAAGATAAGTCTCCATTGACTTCCAGCATATCACAAATGAGCTTAGTCACCTATAACATCATAAGTTAGGTATACATAATTTGCTTAATTAATTTAATATAAATTATTGATATTTATTTAGTGAAACTTATAAAGTCTATTTGAAAAAGATTTTGATTTTATGTTACTAAACAATAACTTTACCTAATTCTCTTATCTAAGTTCTAATAAACTACTTTTTAATTCAAACACAATTGTTTGAAGAATCATTTTTGTAAACACTTATATTATACATAATAAGTTGTATATTACAGGCTCTTCCCACTGAGCAGGATTTGCAAAAATTCTGATATTTTTCAAAGGTATCATATTTATTTTTAATTTTCTGGAATTAAAATTTGAAATAATATTTTCTAAAATGCCTAATATAGGTTAGCTCAATCCAAAAAAGAATGAAGATGTATTTAAATAATATGCATTCTAGGTTTCACTACATGAATAATGAATATGATGTCAAATGAATTCAAGAGATCAGGGTCCATACCTACTTCAAATATAAGTATATATATAAATGTACTTTGTACTTGATTTAAAAATATACTATAATTATTTATAATAGTAACATAACATTTCTTGTAAACCTCTAATTCTATATAATATAATACTTTTTAAATTTATATTTATTAAGATTGTTTATTAGTGACAATAGTGTAGTAGCATATGAGTGAGAAGATAGTCACAGCATTTACTTCTTGATTAATATTTTTAAATAAAAATGTTTACTGCAATTCTTACCTTCTCACTTAAACAGACCATGTTTAAACATGTCTGTAATATACAGGGTGTCCATGAAGTGGGGTGTAAAGCAATATATTTAAAACTAAAAATACATATTCTTTATTATATATTCAATTGTATTCAATCCAATACTATGGTCACATTAAATCAAC
Source organism: Invenusta paracnida (assembly GCA_036023295.1). Taxonomy (NCBI): domain Eukaryota; kingdom Metazoa; phylum Platyhelminthes; order Proseriata; family Coelogynoporidae; genus Invenusta; species Invenusta paracnida. The sequence continues at coordinate 5,139 of JAYRBW010020762.1, forward strand.
AGTAAAATAAATAATTGGGATGTCAAATGAATTACTAGTTTAATTAAAGGCATTTCATTGACAGATAGTAACTAAGTTAGGTACATTCACTTAATTGTCAATAAATTATAAATTATTATTTGGATTTTTATAAAGATATCTCTGAAAGCCCATGCTTGATCTCCCTATTTGACATCCCCAGACTTTTTCCTTTGGAGTGTCCTCAAAAATGCTGTGTATGCTCTTAAGCTCAGGTCGATTGAACATTTAAAGCAATGTATCCAACTGGAATGGAACAATACTATTCATGAAACCATACTACTATATAGATTAGCTTCAATGATGTTTAGATTATAGAAGGAGGTAATAACTACAAAATATATACACCTCAATGCAATTTCTGCTGTTTCTTCTACCAAATGAATCAATACTCAACACATATTGTGCAAATTTCTTTCCATATTATTAGTGGGTGACAGTTAGAAAAATCAGGAAATTCTCAACTTCCAGTTTTGGAATAGGTACTTTCCCTTAAGCAATGCTAAACATTTGTATATCATAACAGTCAAATGATATAACTACATAGTCATTTAAATTTATTATTACCAGTTTCATTGTTTCTTTGCCACATGCTATAATAAGTAATATTTTCTTCCCTTAGTTCCAATTATACCTAAACAGTCTTGTGTAGTATTTATCTTTTAATAATTTTTTTGATATTACTAAAAAACACTTGATATTACTTAGACAAAAAATTGTAGTTTTCATTAACTTTTTTTATTTACAGTATAATCCTGTTATAATGTACTCTTCTATAACATACTACTTTCTAATCCCCCTACTGATAATTTCCATATGGGATACCCTGGATATAAAGTACTTTTTTTAATGGTCCCTTGAAGGTACATTATAGCGGGATTATACTGTACTAGTTTATATTTTGCAACAGGACATACACTTAGTTTTGTTCGAAAATGTATTAGTCTACCCTCAGTAATATTTGTTAAATAGTAGTTGTATTTTCAAAACCTTAAGCTACGCACTTTTAAAATTAGCTGTTGTATCATTAAAAAATATCACTTCAAAGTTGCATATATTAGATGGTAGGTATTTAACCATAAAAAAGCTATCATCTTAGCTGTTATATAATTAACTATCATATTAGCCATCATTTTATGTGAAAACTGCTTTTATATGAGAAAACAAAACGCATGGAAATTTTTATAAAACTGCCATCATATTACCAATCATGATGTATATACAAGTCAGAGCATAAATTATAAAATTATTTTTTATCCATATTACTTTAGAAGATAGATATAACAACCATATATGATGAATAACAGTTTACATACAATTTACAAAACATAATATTTAAAACACTTCTGTTAAGTGCAATAATAAAATATCTAAATTCATAAGGTCTAATAATTGAAAATAGGTCATAATAATTTTCAGATATATATATTTTAGTAGATATAATTTTGTAATCTGGGACCCATTTAATGAAGTATAATAATATTATTAACTGTTTTATCCAAAGTCTTCATTAGATCATGACATTATAATATTTTGGAAATTTTTGAAGCAAATATTATTGTATTAATCAAATGAAGAAACTTCTGATCATATTGGTTTGTTGTGTTTTTATTTCAAATTATACCAAATATAGTGTTTCATTTTAAATATTCTTACATTTCTTATTATAGCTTTTAAAGTGGTATTGAAACATTACATTAAACACAATTTTTATTCATTCCAGCAACTTGATTTTGTCAGTGAACTACAACTTTATTTTAATCCCACATTGACCTTCAAACATTTTCAGGTATTTGTTTTAAAGTTTTAAATGTGCATCATTTACAGGATTCATTCATTTATTTGTATATATAATATATATTTGTAAAAATTTCATTAGTACACATTATTATGCTACCAATGGCTACATCTAAATATATATATTGGTGTTCTTTAATTTTAAGTTAGTATCTATTTTTTATTAATACTCTACATAATAAATAAATTTAATTCACAGTATATTATAACCAATATTTTATCATCAACTTCATTTCAACAGTTACCTCATAAAGTAATTATACATAGAGTTTCGACTCTTATTGATTCTGTATGCAGTTTTATACTACTATTCGTCTACTCAAAAGCTTTTGCAAAATAATGTTTCTAAAATTCACAGCAATTAAATCGTGTATGCAGTAAAACAGTTTTAGATACACAAGCAATGAATTACATATATATATATTTCATGATTCATCATTAATTATATATTATATATATGTGTATATATTACAGACAATTTGTCTTACGTATGTTAAAATTGTATGAATATGTAATATTTGCTCTTAAAATGAATTTAATAAAAATATTTAACACCACTTCTAGTCTATCCATTTACATAAAATTCATTATAAAACGATTTTATATTGACAAAACTACAACGCGATGCATATGAAATCAAAAAGAGTCAAAACTCTATGTGTAATTACTCTATGGGGACACTGTTGTCTCGAAACGCGTTGTACAGCTATAAAATGTGTTTTAATTTTAATTTTGATTGTTTTTACGTAAGGTTAACGAGTTTCGTACTGCTTCGGTCAAAATGCTATGCCATTAAAAGAAAAATTACAAGAAAACGCAGTCTTGTATTCGAATACTTGCCTTAAATCCAAAGTATTTTTCTCTAGCATTATATAATTACGCATTCTTAAAGATCAAATGTCCTCTATAAATTTAATTGTTTGATAGATACACACCATAGAAATTATAAAGCCCGATTTACAAAGTCAATAAAGTGGAGTAATAAAGTGAATCAATAAATTCAAAAAATATATAACGTAAAATCGTAATATACATAATATACCAAATAATAATAATAAACGTTTATTTATCAATAACTCGAAACATATGAATATCTACAAATATAGAAGATTATATTACACAATACTACAAGTTTATAATAGTAGTAATGGTACTTATGTACTTAAATTATGGTAGTTATTTATGTCATTGAAAAGCTTTAGAAATAAAATAATATTAAGCACAATGCATATAGTAAACAAATATAATAAATAGATTACTATATTTTGTTTAAGTAAACAAGCAAATAATAATTAACGACCAATTGGCTAATCAGAAACATATATCGAAGAAATTTGCCGAGAAAAGCTCAGTACTGCTGAACTATTTGCCGGCAATAAAAAAATTACCCTCAGTTTTTTGAAGTGGTTACAATACACTGACAAATTTTCATTGCCCGCATTCGTATATCACAGGTGTTCTAACGCATTCCAAGCGAACCCGACAGCTTTTTCAGGTTTAGTGCCGAGCTGCTAGGCTCTTAATTTTAAAACGCTTTCTGAGGGAATGAACTTTTCTGTCGTTGCACTCTACAAAGAGGTGCGTGGTGGATTCATCTTTTCTATGTTATCATCTAAATATTTTCTATTCATCATCTACATCTATTGATGTTAGTAATTCCCACAACCGCTCTGAATTTACCAATCCATCTGGAGAGTCACAGCGGAGTTAGGCCAAGAGGCATTGGCCTTTTACTGGGGCAGTGTTTTGTATCGCTCGGGTTAGCCCTTTTCTTACCACAGATGGCATAACAGAAAGTATTCTTTTTCAATTTTTTAGAACAAACGGCATTAACTTTTCTCTTGATACTGGCTTTAGCTGAGCTGAACGAGATCGTGGCTTCATGCTGATCAACTGTTACCAGGGCATCTCCTACGTCCTTATCTACCCTTTCGTTCTTGTCAATTCCACAATGGGCGCTCACGAATTGCATACTGATGTCGAATTTACTAGATAATTCCAGATTTTTCCATATGCTTGCTTGAATTTCTGAATCTTGGCTCAGTGGACCACTTTAAAGACCTCTAATTGCCGATTAAGAATCTGTACGGATAATTATACTATTGAGGTCTATCCCCATAATCACCGAATTAGCGATGACATGCAAACCGACATGGAGAGCTGCTAGTTCAGATGCCTGCTGGGGCTATCTTTCATAGGAAATTGGCTCATCTTCTCCTCTAATGTTGACGTTTGCCGCGCCCACTCCTAGGGCCTCTTTCACTGAACCGTCCGTCCACATTTCTACATCTTTTTGGCCCTTGGCCAGAATGGTAGCAGTGGTAATGTTTTTCCTATGATTAGCGTTCGGAGTGTTTTCTCTCTTAATCTTCTGCAGCATAATCTCAAAAAAGTGTATACTACCATTGAAATCTGTGTTGATCCATAGGGGAAAAGAGAAGGTGAGGATTTTCTGTCTACGATACTCGGTTGAACCATTTGAATGACATATTTTGCTTTTTTTCTCTAAGTAGTTGTTCATTGCAGTCTGCGTCAAAGTATACTAGTATCAGTTATCTATCTAATAGAACCTTTTCCTCACCATTGATTTATATCTGCAGGCAATGGGGACTAGTTCTGCCTCCAGCAATAAGGACTCGATGTTAAATTTGTTGGTCTGACGCAGCCAATAATGATCCGTGCCGAGAAATGTGTTGAGTGACTTATAGCTTGTTCAGGTTGGTGTTAGAGATAATCGTTCCCCAGAGATCGGCTCTGTATTCCAGGCAGCTTCTGATGTACCCTACATACATATAATCTCCTGAGACAGTCCGCACAGCACCTCTAGGTCGTTCATGCCAGTTTTCTAAGTTGGTTACATCTTTTGCTGGCTTCGAGCCTTATCTTTTCTACCTGTTTGCGTAAGGTGAGTGTCTTGTCTAAAATAATACTCAGGAGTTTAACCTTTCCCTTATAAGCAACTTACATCTGATTCCTCGATTTTTAGCTCCGGTCTTTTGTTCGCGACCGAATCCCCGGTCCAGTTGAAGAATAGAATGGCTTCGCAATTCGCTGGCGCCAATTCCATGTTGTAGTTCTTGCACCACTACTGTATCTAAAACTTTCGGTATGATATTGGCTGCCTTCTTAGTCACCGTATTCAAGCACTACATGGTGAAATCGTCTGCAAAGAGACCATGCCTTAAATCTTCGATTTTGTCAAATTTGATGGCGAGATCTTTTATGTAGCAAATGAAGAGGACTGGGCCGGTGACAGATCCTTGTGGGACCCCTGCTGAGTATCTCTTTTCACGTGACTGAGTCTTACCGACCTTACAGACGACTCTCCTGTCGCTGAGGAAGGCATGGAACCAGTTACACAACTTGGGGAAAACGCCCAGTTTTCTGAGAGATAATTACAGTCTAGGTCCACTTTTTGACTCATCGGCAAATAGAGGGGAGCAGATTATTGCTCGTGTAAGTCCGGCTTAATAGAATGACAATCTAACATATTTCCATTGAAGAAAGTGCATTTTTCGATTGTGGTTAACATATTATTATAGAAAACAATATATTTAAAAATATAAATAGTCTTTTTTATCATGATAATTAAAACTAAAAATGATCTAGGTAGATTTTTAACCAAACATATTAATCTAATGACTTTAGCTCGTAGCGCAAGTCAATATATTTTGAATCTATTCTAATATATTAGCTCATAGTTTCTGTGTCTATTATATACGCTTGCCATTTATCTATATACATTTATATTCTGTTTAATGTCATTAATTATCATGGTTTTATCTAAATAAATCTATTTCTTATTAAAAATACAACTATTGTAACCTATATCACTTAATCTAATGACTTAGACGATGGTTTGGTTACAATTTTAACAAATTATTAAAGTCATACTGAAATAACAATCAGTTTAATTTAAAAATGCATGTAAAAAATAATTGGTTCAATGAATGTGCATATTGATGGCAAAGATCATAAATAATATATTAATATTCTTCTCAATAAAAAATGATTTTTGGGAAATCGATGTTTTCCCAAGTACTAGTAACACAATTAGGACAAAATGTAGTATGGCGGCCGTCATAATGGATTTGCCCTAATAGTGTATCCAATTGTATTGTATAACACTTACGGGAAGAAATCTATACTGTCATTTATTACATTATCTGTGACAGAGATGAAGTAAGAAGGTACCTTCGAGGATATCTGCCCTGTACTTAATCTTCTGATCGTGGGTCCTCTCCTTGACACAGGGACCACAATCCGTCCTCTGGATAATGAACTCCTCTAAACCCAACTCGCTGCAAATATCCGCCTGGGTGTACTTGTTTACTAGGGAGTTCTTCAGCAGGGAAAGATGGCCCTCGTGGTGACGAGGAAAGTGCCGGAACAGGTAGTCTGTCGACACGTACTTAAGAAGAGAGTCTCCCAGAAACTCCAAACGTTGGTTGTCACCTCTGAAGTCACAGAGGGAAAATATTTTAAGTAAACGAAGAAAACCTACGAGACTGGCGACATGCGATGGTTTCCAAAATGTGGGAATCCTTCAGAAGGGAAAACGACATATTGAAATAACCTACTGTTTAATTTGTAAATTAATTATTTATTTCACTCTCTGTATTAAAGTAAATTAACCTGCATTATTACAATGAAACAAAAGATATTTAACATAACGCCAATAGTCAAAAATAGTGAACGTTCATCATTCTATATATTGTACATAAATTTTGGCGGTTAATAGTTCAGAATAGTTATAAATGCTAATGTACACAAAACATGTATCCATATCATATCGTCATTGCCGAGGAAAAATATTTTCACATTTTAATAACTTTTCAGGAGAAACAGTTTATTTAGACATGCTTGTAGCGAAACAAATTAAATATATCACTGCAGTCTTTGAGGGAAAACAATTCTGGGCTAAATATGAATAAAAACACTCAAAAAATGGAAAAAGTGATACTTGACTAACAACTTTTGTTTATCATGTAATCTTTGTTGGGTCAAAATATCATAACTACAGTATTGTCTTCTGAATCTAACGTGATATTAAAAAAATTGTTGTTATCTACTCCAATAAAGATGATATTATATTTTTATTATTATAAAATTTAACCACAATATCTGTAACAATACAATCAAAGTGGGATAATGAAAAACAAAAAAGAGTAACAAATAAAAAAAGCAAAATAGACAAAGAATCAATGAAGAGGAAGACAAAATAAACGTTTTGAATATTTTTAAAGAGAGACAGTTTGTAGTGCAGAAGAACGTCTATTCCAAAAAGTCGATGCTGAAAAGATAAAAGCACCGGAGTAGGTCGAATGGGATTTAGGGGTGAAGATAACCAGTGTGGAATCGGAGATGATAGGACGTGGAGGCGGAAGGCTTTAACAGTCTTCGTATAATGTGGGGCGGATCCGTAGACGGATCGGTGGGTGGAAAAACAACATGATTGTGGAACATGAGAGGAGGAATTATTGAAAACGATAGTTGAAGGGAAAATGGTCAAAAAGGGGGGAAATGAAAGTTTGGCCTTTTGTTCCTAATGTAAAACAATTTTCAGATTGACGGAAGTAGATATCGTCAAAGGAAAGTTTACGCTGATATATAAAAACACAATCGAAATCGGTTAACATTATGATTAATGACTAACCAGGGGTGTCAACGGACTTGGCGAGTTTCGGAGGAAGAAAATCTAATTAATATAAATCAATCTCCCGAGTGCTCATGGCTACGCGGGAG
>JAYRBW010020773.1:0-12697 GCA_036023295.1 Invenusta paracnida
TTAAATTTCAACGGTTCCTTTCAAAATTGTTCATTTGGAATACCAAATTAACTAATTAACACGTGAAAAAAACATATGGGCCAATACTGCGCAAATATCTAATTAACCATGTATTTTTTTTAGTGTTTGTGTTGTTTGTATATGTAATTTTTTTGTAATTATATGTTTTAATGTGTATTATTAAATTTTGCGGTTATATATTCAGACATTATTGACTGGAAAATATAATAATCCTAAACAATAATGAAAAATATTTTATTATCTATTTTTAAATAATGACTGGAAACATAACAGTTAGAATACAATGAATGTTATAATGCTTTATTTCTTTCACAGCTAAAAGAATGTGTAGTTACATTTAATAATATTATATTTATACCTGATCGAATTGACAAAACCATACATATTCTTTACTATGGAATGTATAGTATTATAAGAGGATTATTTGAAATAAAACAGGTGTTTCCGCTATTGAAATTTTACCTGAAAAAGCCTACAATACTTTGTATTGTATACAATTAAGTACATAAATATAATGCCTAGCAATGTGTCAATATTAATTTACATATTATTTAAAGGATATAAATTACATAATATACAATCTTTTTGTGTATTTTCAATTACCAAAATACAAAGTGAATTTTACAGTACTTACCTCTATGAACAATTTTGAACGAAAAAATGTGAATACATACATAAATGTATAATGTTACATTAGATATATATGAAAAAAATGTATATTTTTAGTTACCTATTTTTTATACCATATTTATAATATAGTATTTCTTTACAAATATACATATGGAAAATAATGTACATATATTAGTTAAAACGATTTGCTCTTTTCATTATAAAAGGAATTAATGGATACACGCACTTGTTTGCATCGTATAGAAATGAAGTTGTTATTGTATTTTAAAATGTACATACATAAGAAATATGAGTCGTCTCGGAAAAGAAATCGTAGACAACTGAATGCATTAATAGAGCGAACGGAAATATTTCTAAAAATGTCAAATTTTCTCGAAGAAGAAGAATGAGCTAAAGCAACATACAACTTCTGCAGAAAGTCAGTGATCTGAATAACGGAAGAAAAAGAAAAAACCCCACTATTGTCAAGTCGTCGATACCAGATCAATGCAAGTGGAATGTTGTCTATAATGTTGCCATGGTAACCAGATGATTTACAACACTGGATTATTTCAGAATTGCTGCTTAAATAGTAACTATTATGTGAGTGAAGGGGCGTCTTCTCTTGACTTTAGTGTCTCGTGAAATAATGCGAACGTATAAATTTGATGTCTGTCAACGAATTTGGTTCAGTATCCGTAAAAAGAATTGTAACACGTTATTTCGATATGTAGTTAATTGTTATGAAATGCATTTTTGTATTTCAATAAACTTTTTCACAAGAATGTCAATAAATGATTATTTCTTTCTTGAAATATACTGCGTAAATACTTTTAAGCCATATTTCCTAATTATTGTGTCTTTCCTATATAGAACACTTTTAGTAAACATATTTTTATGTAGCGATTACATTAAGAATTTTTGTACTCTACTCTGCGAAGTAGATAAATATATTTGCTTTAACTATTTTTCTAAGTTGCTTTATTTTACGCAAAACATAAAACCACAATAATCATTGAAAACCTGTTTTACTATATATTTAGATGCGTAGGAATATGTTTTTATATTTATCATTTGTATTATACAATTTTTATAATATTGCTTTTGCTATAATTGTTTCTATATATCTTCAGACAGAATAATTATTTCAATATTTTTCGCTTGTTTATTATTTTACTTTTTTTAAATAAGTTATACTAAAAAAAGTACAACTTGGGAATATATATGTTCATGCAGTATTACGTATTTAACATATTTAGTAACCTCTCAGAAAATAACTAAAACTTTGCGCGAATGTATCCTTAACTTAAAAAAACTCAGTATTAACGAACTTTTTAGAGATTCTAAGAAATTAATACGCAGGTGACGTGTATATAAAATCGCTTAAAGTTATTTAATCAAGTAAATATACATTGTATTTGTTCTAATTAAAAACTTAAAAGAATATGCTTTAGAGGAGCAATTCTAGTAAATTGTTTAAACTATGCATATATTTCTGGATTTATTCATTTTTCGCATTATTTAAAACATTTTTTAATTGCATTTTATTTAAAATAAGTTGCTACTGATACTAAATACTTTCATATGAAAGCCTCGTTTACAGAAAGTTTAAAATTAACATTTGAAATATATACATACGTACCATCCTTCATTTCTTCTGTTTAAATATTCGATCTATGTGCGCAAATAATATATGAAATGTATATATATGGAAATATGTACATACAAATCCTTGAAATACATTTCTGTGTATATCCTAGCTTTAGGAACTTTCAGCTTACTACTTGACTGATATAAACCACGCATGGTCTCTGTCCGATGATAAAGCACTCCGCAATGTCATTAGAGCATTATATTTTACATTTTCGCAAAGCAGGTTTCATAATATTACGGCAATAATTGGGTGACGCAATATGGCCAGCTCTCAGATAACAATTGTTTGATTTACAATAGTAGATCTATAAACGTTATTGAAATTATCATTCAATGTGCAGTTCTATTTTAATTAAATAAGAAATATATATCTAAAAATGTATTCCGTTATGCTACTCCTTCACCAATACAATAAGTTCAATAATATATTACAGAAGACAGAAGATGAATTAGCATAGAGAATATATTTTCCTGTGTTCTTACTCATCAGTGGATTGCAGATGATAACAAATAAAATAAATTGTAGAATAACATAACAATACAACACTGTACGATCAACAATGAATCCATAGCATTCCGTAATACGATATATGTGAAATAAACACGGATAAATGCGTAAGAACACAATAGTAAGGATGGATAATTTAGGTAAGAGCAGATTGAATAGAAGTTTTACAAATAAAATAAAATGAAATGAGTGAAAGGGGCAAATTGGACAGCGAGAAAGGGACGGTAAATTGAGACTTCGACTTTTAATGAATTGTTTATGGACACACAAAGGATGATTATAAACACGGATGGCTACTGCTTCCAAAGTAAATAACAAAATAGTTACTCGATAATAACTTAAATCAGTCAATAAAAGTCAATAAAAAGTAATAATTAATAATAATGCAACATGTTTTACTGCAACCAACAACATCATCGGGAAAACAAAATTTGTGATACGACGTTTAACATATACTAGTGAAGATCAGAAATTAATTATACCGTTTTACAACGTAAAAGGACTGATAATAAAATAAATTTCTATAAAAACAAGGATTAAACTGTTGAGATTTATTAACATATAAATCTTATTTACATTTAGAAGTATCCAAAATACAAAAATCATTACGTGTATCATTCCGATTGCATAACAACCAATGAGAAAACATGGCAGCTGGATTAAGAGAGCTGTGTTATTCAATTCGATTATGTAAGTACCGTGTAGTTTTACCTATGTAACACCTTTGTTCTCATATTAATTAAATTTATCAATGACATTAGAACGAAATAGAGCTACATTAATCCTATATTTAAGAGAAAAATATCGACTAATTTTACACGTAAAAAACAAGTTTAGCATTCAGATTAATTTGCTTACATAAACGATAAAAATGTTATTTTAAACTGAACAGGGGCATTTTCAAAAAATGGAAGAATTATTATCATTATTATTGGACAATTTACTGGAAATAAATGAGTTAACCAACGCAAAAATAAGGAACTATAAGATAAGCATTTATGGAATAAACGTCATGTAATCTGAGGAAATGACTATGTAAAGAAAACCAACTAGAGAAAATGTATTGTATAATGCTAAACTAATTTGTGTCCACTTGTAAGATTAGTTGTTATTTTATCTTAATGATTCGATTCTTGTAATCTTTGTTCTATAATATGATTTATTTACATATATGTAATGGGTCTGAAAATAAAGGGTACTATATATCTAGGTAAAACTAAATGGTAGGTACTTTATATTCGAATTAAAGAACCCATATTCTTAATAAATCTGGTCTTTTTTCTCATATGTTAATGTAATTGTTTATTTAATGATTTTTCTATTTTGGATGCTAATAATCGTATATAAATTAGATTTATCTGTTAAAGAAACTCTTCACATAACATTTTGTAACACAAGTTTCAATCGTATTTTAAAACTGTAGAATTAATTTATGATCTTTATTCACTAGTTGTAACGTTCAATTTTTTATATAGTATAATGTATACATACAATAATGAATTTAGTCTGACAAATTGTGTTTGTTAGATGATATGCTTGGTTGCAGTGAACCATGTTGCGCTATATCAATAATTGTTATTTGTATTGACTTTATTTCAGATTTGTAAATCAATGAAATCCACTGTCCAGTTAAATTACTTAAATAATTAATACAATTAATTAGTGAATTAGTTAGTATAATTAAATGATTACACTTCATAATATATAGCTACTTTAAAAGCATGACCCATCCGTATTTATAAGTATCTCTTATGTGTCCACAAACGATTCGTAAAAAACGTACACCTTCTCTGATATAATTAATTCTCAATTACTTTAACATTCTCTTATTTCTAATTATTTAACTTTATTTGTAATTCTACTATTCTGTCATTTCACCTTCCAATCACCCCTCTTCACTTGCTCTGCCTTCTGCATATATCCTTCTTCATTTCTATTATCTGATTACGTAATCTTATTATTTCATAACTGATATTATATTATTGTATTGTTAGACTACTCTAAGCATGATTATATTATCGCCTCGAATCTCCTGACAAGATGTTAAGAAAATATAATCTCATTATTAACTTGACTTCTGAAATTTACTAAGGAAAACTGAAACTTTTTCAATTATTGAAAGATTTGTTATATAACTTAATGAGCAAAAAGAGTTGCATAATATAATATATATATCGCTCCATAGGCGAATGTAGACACATTTACCGTGGATAAATCTGCAAATTATTATCTGCTGATCACACTAAATCAACACTCAATTATTTCACATTACCCTGCATTTTACACTCATATCTCGATGAATAGTAACCCTTTCAACATGCCAGACTAATGTCTTTATCGGCACGATCACAACGATCGCAAATGAAGTGGTATTGATATCTGGATTTGTCGTAATCTCATTACCAAACTTTTCGCTCTCAACCTATCTAACAAATCACCAGAAATCATCTATATGTTTAGCCTTATTAACAGTAAGTATATCCTGTGCGCTTTCCATATTCCTCCATCTCTCTATCTCTTCATACTAACAAAGCCAATTATTAACTATATATCTTTTGTTTTAATGAAGTCAATGTAAAGTTTCGAAATATAAATTGTGTTATCTATGCAGACATCCATAAGCTCGACGTATATCTCATCTTATTTTACAGCATGATCTCTACAACTACGTTATCAATCCCACGAGAGGCAAGGCTATTTTAGATGTGATTCTTTTTGATAATATTCTCCACAGTCTATGCCCATCGCTATAATTTATCTACCTCTTAGTATATCTGATGATAACAACGATATTTTTATGGCAGGGTTCGATCAAAAAAGTATTATAAAGAAAGTTAACCAATTTGATTTTTGAAAGGAAAACTAAACTCACATTACCGTATTGTTAATAACATAAATTATACCTACTCACCTCTATTGACTACAAATGTGAATAGTTTCATGATCTTATTCAACCTGCCATTATTTCAATCCCATAACACACGATTACCTTTACAACACATGACAAGCCTTGGATACCTAACTCCTATTTGCAAACTCCTAAATTGTTGGAATGCCTACAGATCAGAAAACACGACGTAACAACTACAAGACTAAATTAAAAAATTAAATTTTGAAAGAAATACAAAAGTGAGTTGATACATTTATGAATAATTATCGTCAAAGCATTTGGAAATATGTTGATTCTTTAAAGAATGTAAACTCAATCGGTTAATCTCCGTTCAGCCTTTGAATTTTATAACATATTATCACCAGTTTTCAGTCTGGCTTCCATATCTGAGTCCGATAATTTGCACAACATACCCAAGCAAATATTCTGTTGTCATCCAATCATGTCAGCTGAAATTGAGGATCTAAGTCTAATGCTAAGGGTGACAGTTGTGATGCTCTATCACCCAAATTTCAAATACCTTGCATATATTCTTTGTAAACCTTTATCTCACTTGTTAAACACCTCCATTTTTCTCACCGAGATGCTTAACGTTTGAAAAATTAATAAAGTGATCCGTATTCCAAAAATTAACAATCCTACGTCAACTGACTCTCGGTAAATGTTTATTCTGCTCCTTTTTTCAATAAAATTTTAGAAAATGTATCCTGAAAGAAATACAAATGATTATTCATATAAAATTATGTACCGAATCATTTTTGGCATTTACAAACTCAGCCGTTACTCATTAATAGATATTCGTATTCTCTTAATTTGGAAAAAAGTCCAATACAAAAGCTATTTTAAAATAGTATAGCCTTTGATAACATTCCATATTAACTTATAAAAGGTTAAATATCGCAACAATTCTGATGATTTTTTCATATGACTAAAATGTTATCTTTCTATTCGCTATATCAGATTGCTAAAATTGGCGTTTTAATTTTTATTTCAAACACATTCTGTTTTTTGTGTAAAAGTATTATTATAAAAGTATAATTTTCCAATTTTCACTCATTCTAAATATTCGCATATCATTAGTATTATTATTATTATTATTATTTGGAGATGACTTTGATATTAATTACTTATACAGTTTCATAAAAAATAATATTTCACTTGTAATCTAAAATATGCTGTGTACTCAAACATTCAAGTCAACTAAAGCGCTCTAAATCAATATACTTGAGCATGTTTCTTATAAGCATCAAAATGTTTATTTGATATTTTTCAGATAAAACCCTTTCTCGTGTACAACACGAACAAGACACTTAGCACGCTGGATGACATATCAGGAATGGCGAAGGATATTATTGCCCAACTCAGCATAGACCTCAATTTTATGTAAGATTTGTAAATGTTTCTATTTTATGCATACGAGTATGATAAGATAATTATTCTCATATGACTGGATATATAAATTATAATTATTAAAGAGAACTTGTTGTTTTAGAACACTTTATTGGATATCATATTAAAATATAATTCTACAAAATATTGTTAAACTTCCTAAAAGATTATGAGACTTAACTTAAATTATGATGTTTTATTATTCAATAAAAAAATATGTCAAAATTTGTTTGTTTGTTTGTTTGTTTGTTTGTTTGTTTGTTTGTTAATAAATAGATAACTTTTGTAATTAATACAATTTAAATAAATGAATTTTCTTATTAAATGAAAAAATTATACGTTTATTGCACTTTGTAAATTATTCCATATTAGTAATATGTATTTGAATCTATGGATTTCGAAGAGGGGATATACATTTGTAACAAAGTATATTGTGCTAATTATTTGATAAAAAGGGTACATTATTGGTTATGGTCACGAGACCATACCTTTGGGTACACACTAGTGAATATAACGCTTAAAGTTGTAAAACTATAGTTTAGGAGAAGTCATAAAAACTTATATTGCTCTATTTGCCCAAATTAAAAATAATCAAAATGCCGTGTTTAGTTTTGTCCAATTTTCTTTTAAACGTTAGTTATATTAACAAGGATATTAATACTTTATGATAAATATAACTCTCCAAAATCCAGCTTGTTATTAATTAACCTTCTTGCTCTCATTCTGTCACTAGTCCTCTGCTAAAGCAGGCTGACGACGGAAATTTCGGCAACAATAAGAACGGCGTGATGGACGGATGCCTCAAGGAGGTGTACGACGGGAAGGTAGAGTTTGGAGCTGGACTCTTCAGCTACACACTCAGCCGGATGAAGGCCGTCGACTTTATCTATCCCATTTTTGAGGAGCCAAATTCAGCTCTGTTGGCGATGCCCGGTCCTCTCTTGGGAATCTGGAATGTCTTCCGGTGAGACGGAGGCATCACAGATTTACAGATATACTTTCACTAGACAGAGCACGCACCTGTCAAAATGTATAGAATGTCCACCACAGGACGCGTGCGGCGAGTTACAAATTCGGTGCACCAAACGCGTCATTGAGTTACAAAAATCGATACATTTTCTGCAAAAATCTATATATAAAACAGAGAATCTACAAATGTAATGCTTAATATCATAATATTGTTGGCGTCACTTACCTAGGCCAGTATAGACATCATCACCTTTGGCGAATCCTTAACCAATCAGTGAGCAGTAGTTAATATTGATTTTTAAGCGTGTAATGCGCTGCGAATTTTCATAATTGATTTTGATGCACCGCGCTGCTCTGCGTTTGGTGTGCATTATTGCCCCATAAGATATAATTTTATGCTCTGCGCCACGCGAGCGAGGTGTGCACAGGCCTTATTTAGGTTTTGGTAAACAACGGCTTTAGAAGATATAGTTAAAATGTAGGTATTAATATACATTTTCAGATAAAATGTCGTCAACTTGTTACAACAATACTTGTTAAATGTCGCTTACAGGTAGAATTTTGATGGCGCTATTTAGGAAATTAAAGTCATCGCAATATTAAAAAAATTGAATAAATGGTGATCAAGAGAAAATTACTTTGGCTTGTCTATTTAAAATATTATATAAATAAATGGGTAATTTTCATGGCATTTTTTGCGAATACTGAAAACAAATCTTTTAAAATTTGTCTTAGATTAAAAATGAAATGTTTTGATATAAATTATGCATACATGATATTGTATGTATACAATAAATACAATCTTTTATATTATATGATATTAAAGTCAAATTTAAATATGTTTTCTAAAATTAGTGAATTTCATAAATTCAACAAAATTTACTATAGTTTTAAGTGGACAATTAATTTATTAATGGAAACATTCTTTCACTTATAACAACAATCTTATAAACCAACTTACAGCATTATAAGTATCGTTAAACAGCTCAATGCACTTCACTCTAACACTTAGCATGTACAGAATTTCGTCTAGTTGTGACTACACGGCAAATATCATATCCTCCCTTTCCCCTTCCTTTCTTCTGATACATGCATCTATTTATAAATGTGATACTTAAATAATTCGATAATTTCCTTAAAACACACTTTGCAATTACTCTAGCTTGTGTACTAATTAAAATAAGAACAATATTGTGAATCTTTTAATAGTTACAGGTGGCATAAACATAAATATTATAATACATAATATATAAGGTATTTTGAAATAAATTGGTTTAAAATAAACTAGTTTTATAAGAAATTAAATTTTATCAATTAATATTCATATTTATATGTAGAATATGCTTTGTTTTGGGCAACACAATTAAAATCACTTTTAATGCATTATCTTTAGTTTATAATCACACTTTATTAAAATAAATTATAATATATAATAACATCAATACAATATATAATTGGAATTATGATTGATTGATTTTAACTTATATGAAATGTAATGTACTTTAATAAACTTCCCATTATAATATACTTTTTCTATTAACTGTGACATATGTTATTTTTTGCTATGAAATAAATGGTTTTGTTGCTTACGCATTTTGTATAATTATAAAACAAATCATTTTCATTTTCAAAGTTTTTCATCCGGTAGATCGCAATGGTAGATCTATATTACTTGTATTTGATTTTTAAATTATATTTCAAAATCAAAAACGAAACAGTAAAGAATATCTTATTCTGAAGATTATCTCAAGTGGGGTATCATCAGGTTACTTAAAACAATCAAATCTCAAACGTCATTTTGAAAGATAGTGATATCACATTCTTCCAGCGTAAAGGTGACTCAGCAAAACACTCCCCATTAGATAATACAGGTGCAGCTTTCCAGATCACAAAAGTTTATGTGCATGCTTCATTCTTTGTGTCTCGTAGTATTTCAAAATCTTGAAAGTCTCATACTATTGGTGAACAACTTATTATCCCGTGGGCAAAGGATCTTGTATGATTAATGAAATTGAGGAAGTTTCTAAAAAGCTTTATTGTGTAAAAACCTGCATTGGCACTACAAAATGGGGGAATCTACTGACGTTGCTTCATGCGCACATTTAGGCGAATTAAAGATGACTTTTCAATTCAAAAGTGTTTCTCTTTGTATGAGGGAACAAAACGGATCGATATATATTCAATACAATCAGTTACTTTTTCAACGAAGAGGAAATATACGAACCATGGTGACTTCCATTTGTACAGACGAGGCACCTGCAATGACAGGTTCTAAATCGGGTTTCAAGGATGGGTTTAAGAAACTGCACCACATGTGGTATGTTACATCAACTGGTACTTGCTGCAAAAACGCTACCCAGAAAATTTGAATCTGGTGTTACACTATCAAAATTGGAAGTTATGTAAAAACGGTGCACTTGACTGTTGTTTTTTTGTCATCTGTTATACTGCGATATGGATTCAACGCATCAAAATCTTTTTTTTCAACACTGAAATTCAATGGTCCTCAAATGGCCGAGTCCTTGAATAGGGCTTCGAATTTAGAGATGAACTCAATTAATTTTGTGAATCAAAAGAAGACTGAATGTGTGACTTTTTTGGAAAATACTGTATGGTTAGCAACATTTTCCTATTTGTCTGATATATTGGATACATTAAATTAAATTAAATTAAATTCACTCAATCTTTCTTTGTGAGGTTAGTAAAGAAAGTAATTTACTTTATTTTATTGACAAATTAACTGCCTTTCAATGAATGCTTAAATCTAAATCTAAACTTTATGTTGAAACATTTAATCTAAGGAAGCTCAGAAGTTTTGTAAACTCAAAGCTATTTTGACTCAACTCCGAACCTTATTATTTCAAACTTAGAGACACAAATATCGGAATGTTCTTACTACTTTCATGATCATTCTCAACAAGAAGGATCTCGAATTGTGTTCTAATTCATTTTCATATGATGTTGAATAACATGATTACCACTAAGAGAAATGCCTTCAACTGAAAAAGGATTCCAGTACTAAAGCTCTCTTGAACACATGTTTTCTTTCGAAATGTTTGGTGCAGTATCATAAAATCAGCTACCCTCTGGTGGCCAATGTTTCGCTTGCAAGGTTAGTGCTCTATCCTTTCACATATCTCTCAAGCAGCGTTCTCAACGTAACAGAAGAACAGACTCAACGTTGAGCACGATCTGTGATTTTACCTTTCGGGAACAAACCCTTGCATAGAAGCATTAGAAATAAATTTCAAGAATATGTATTCCATTCAGAATTATATTACATGCTTCGTTATATTGTACAATTCAAACGGCTGCAAGTGTGTACTCATTATATGACCTTACATATACATTATAATAAATCCTGGATAAAAACAACTATCTGAATTTTTTAATTTTAGAGATAGTAGGAGAGGGGAGGGGATCGTAATACAGGTGAGCTAGTAATGTGGGTCATGTGGAAAAAGGTTGAATACAAATAATATCTATTGTATCTACTTCCGGTGTTTAAATATTAATTATTAGATTTTCGAAGCTATATGTATGTTTGGAATTTTTATTTAAAACAAATTGTCGTTGACTTATATGCGCTTTATCCAAGCGTACATAATTGTCCTAACCGTCGGTAATGTCATAGTTAACCTCATTTCAAGTCATTCCAGTCAAACATATATTCCAAAGACGAATCTTTCATTCCGTTCGTTAATCTTTTTGAGATGTAAATAAAGCATCGATCGTGTTTGTTACTTTATTAGCTCCGGTTTATTGCAATTCGTTAATCAGCCATATAATTCTGGATGGCTGACCTTTTCGCAAGTGAGACAAGTCTGTTTCACATTATTATTTCATTGGCATATAAGCTGTATAATAGAATATTATTATTTCAAAGGTTTTACGACAAATACCGCTGTTCTATGGTATAGTTGACAATTCCCATAGAACTGCAAATTATTCACGTAATCGTTCAACTTATATAACAAAATTTCGTTGAACCAAATATATCATTTTACGTTTATTTTGAAATGTTGTTGATCGTTTTATTTGGCCATAATTGTTTGTTTTAAGAGAAATTTTGAACACCTGTTCCCCAGATATGCTTTACCAGATCAATGTTGTTATAATCTTGTGTATTTATTTTGTGTGTGCTATTTGAGACTAACCTGATGTAGTCTAAATCCTAGCCCCTATATTTGAGGTCATGAGCTCGAGGATCTAATCGATAATAGCATAGTGTCGTGTTCTGTTTTGTGATTTATTACATTTTCCTGTTTATGCACAAGTTAAGGCAGCTCTCATAAGCGGTCGAAAATCTTATCATATTTAAATTGATTATTTTAGAAATATAAAGGTGGGCGTTAGTGATTGTTAGCGTCTGCATAAAACAAAATAAATATATTATATATATTAAATACACAACATGATGTGTTTATTTGTACATAACATATTTGAAACACCGTAAAGCATATTTTATAGATTGTTGAATATAGGTTTGCATACTATCTATGTAATTTTTGAATTGCGATACAATCTTCTAATTCCTAAATAATATCGAGGGCTAAATGACAGAATGAGCTAAGTCAGCAGGAAGTAGTTTTGAGAAAATTGCATTTTTAGTTTAAATATTGACTGTAAATTCTGAAAATAGGTGTAGAAATCTGTTC
>JAYRBW010020784.1:0-34036 GCA_036023295.1 Invenusta paracnida
TTCTGCCCTTAAAATTAATTATAGAGTGAGACAGGTTTTTCATAATCAAATTGTAATTATATTATACAACAAGTAATGAATGCACTAGGATGTAGTAATAAAAGATACACATTGTAAGATGAAAAGTACATATAAATGTTTTTTTTTAAAAAAGGACTTAAATGGTAAACAATATTTTTCCAGTTTTGCTTTGCCGATGAAAATGGCAAAAAATATAGTAAAAAACCTTACAATTTTTACAAAAAATCGTAGTGTCCCAATTTTTGGTCGGATTTACATGGGTATGGTGGCAGAAACAATGAGAATGTTAGGGGCATCTATTTAGATGCATACAGAAAAATTTTGACCAGGGGAAGGGGGCCTAGAGGATTACCATGGACATAGAATTATTTATAAAAACAAAATGGCAAATGTCAGTAAAAGTCTTTTTAAAATGTCTTTAAAAGATATTAAGAATGAGAAAAAATGATGGACTAGGGGAGAAAAATACGGGGAACAAGCTGGGGAACATGACTAGTGTGTAGATTTCAGTGAAAACTATTTTTAGGACTAAAATAGAAAAATACAGTAAGTGTTTGTAATCTCACGGTTAGTGGCTTTTCTCTGGGGCGTTCGGGGATCAGGATTCTTGTCAGTCCTAGCTGGAGGGGAGTTGTCCAGGGGGCCAGAATAACACAGTGGGAGCCAATTATGTGATGGGCTAGGTCTGAATAACTTATCAAGTACGAGAGTTACCTAATCCAACCACATAAATTAAGTCAGGAAATAAGTCCGGGCTTTCACATTCACACTTGAATTGTAATTGAAGGATACAAATGGCTCTAGGCCGTTATTACTATTAGATAGTCCGGAGAACTTCCGTCCTGATAAATAATAAGATAAATGGAATCTGTGGATAAATTACTACAAGAGCAACATACAACCTTTTGGTGTGTAGTAAGAATTGGTTATGAATGAGTTTATGTTTGTAACAGAAGTGGGAATGCTCTACAAAGGCTCTTATTGGCTGGAGATAAATACGGGAGTGTAATGTATCTCCAGCATGAGATAATTTGATCTCAACTCTGCTGAATGTTACATCAACCAGGTAATTATAATTTCTAGAACATTTCAGCGTTAGACAAATCTAATGCTTAGACATTTGCAGAGTCTAAATGTCAGACTTGTCTAACGTTTAGCAATGTCTAAATGTCAGCTCTTTGTTGTCTACACATTAGACAAATTAATGTCTTGGCATTAGACACATCTAAATGATAGACAACATCCTGTCTATTTGTTAAACTCATCTTAGTGTTAGACTAATTTGTCTAACGTTTAGACATCTTTTTTTGTAGTGCACCTATCTCCACATGAACTCTTGTAAGTAGGTGTGCCACAGACTATAAGATGTTCCATGCATTGCCCAATACTTCATCTTTGTGTTCCCCCAGTTGCCCTCCAGTATTGTTAAATTAATAAATATTTTTTCTTCATTAAATTTTGTGTTGTTTTCTTCATTTACACTAAAAAATATATTTAAAAATAATTTACCTGTCTAAAACAAAAGATTGGCAAATTGATTAGTAATCTATACCAGGCTAAATCTAGTCTAGACCTACTTAATATATAATTTTTAGTCCTTTTAAATTTAATTATTTATGGAAATACACTAATGTACAACTGATATTATAAAACTAACATTCATTAAGATACCACTTAACACTATTCTTTTGCATTGAATCACTTGTTTTTATATCTGTTTTCCATAATGTTATATACTTTGGTATATACATATATTCTTTTAACAGCTCTATACCATCACAGATATAATTTTTCTAGTATAGGCAATGGTGACACTACACCCAGCCCTACAGTGGGGCTGAACCAACATTTAATTGAAATAAATTGAACAGGCATGAAATAAGTTTTAATATACATATAATTTAATTCTAAAAAAATTGTTGGTTTAGTTTTTAAGATATTAAAAAATCAATAGTTCTAAAAAATACAAAAAATTAAAGATTGAACAGACAACATCCAGGGATGCAAACTACAATAAATATCCATTTGCCTTCTGGGTGAGTGGCTCTTTTTTCTTACTTGCCGCTGGGCGAGTGTCTCACCCACATTAAATATGTCAGTTCCCCAATTAATATTACTATTTATTGGAGAGTGGGGGTGTCCCTTCTTTGCAAGTGCATGTGGGGTTACAGTCAAAATGTAACCCATTTAAGACAAAACATAACCAATTTAGGTCAAAATGTAACAGATTTGAGACAAAACATAATCACTATTTATGAAATAGAATATCATAAAAGTAAACTGAACCTACTAATACCTACTTACTGTAATGTTTTGAGTTTAGTTTTAAACCTTGTTTGCTTATTGGTATTTTAGCTTATTTAAATACATACCCTTCTCTGTCTGAAACAACTTAGTCACTTTATCCATTGTGTCTTGTTTAATGCAGCAATTGTTGCCTCTGTTTTTATGGTACTTGTACATAGGTGCATTTTTAGCTATATAGGAAAGTCTATTTTGAACATGCAATGTTGATTTTTCATGGAAGACTTTCCAGCTTTTTTTTGACTTTCCATTTTTGACTTTCCAGCTTGAAGACATACCAATAACAAAGATACCTTTATCATTTGGCGAGTTTTGTTGCATTACATGATGTCCTTTGAGATGTCATGTTTTAGCCATTCCCTCTCCTCCCATCCATTTATCAAGAAACTATCTTGTTCTGGCTTCTTTATCATATTTTTTATTATCAAACTATCTTTTTAGGTAGAGGTTCAACTCCCTTAATAAATTTTCACATATTGTTGTTTATTAGAATCTAGATTGCATTCAAAGACATTTAAATATCTACATAGACTAGACAGAATAATAGAAAGAGAGACAAAATATTTGTAATTCTTTGGTTGACATCTCAGGCACAGCCAATCAAAATTGACTATAACTATGGAAATTTGGTAGGCAAAAAAATGTGTACATAAACTTTAAGTCAAAACTATACATCTTTTTTATAAAATTGTGGTCATTGACAAACTTTATTATTATTTAAGTTATACTTCTATAAATTATATATGTTATAGCTGACATTCTGATGCACATGTATATTGTTGTACTTTTCATACCAGTATTTTGTACCAGGTAAATTCCCCGTTTGAAAATTGACCATTTATACTATGAAAGATAGTAAATTTATTTTTTGCCTACCAAATAAAAAGTTGATTCAAAACCGAAATCACATATTTCAACAAGTGTCTAGTCTAGATAGTATATTTAAATGTCTTTGATTGTAATAGATTACCACACTTGAGTTATAATTAGGGAATACGAATAGATTAACCTGATTGGTTAATGGCATCAATGATACAGCAATAAAAATTATTACAGTACAGGCGCACAGATTTATCATTAACAAGGTTGACAAACTGATTGGTTAATGGTGATTTACAATCAATTATTCAACAACGGATTAATCAATGTCTCTATGTCTGTCTATCATGACACATGTAGTAACTAGCTATGTTAATGTAGTGGTTTACAGATAGGCAGCATTGTAACACTGTATACCTACAGATTAATAGATACACTAGGTAAGGAATACATATATATCAATTTATCGCTGTTGCATCAATGTCTATGATAGCTGCTATACATAACACGACAGTATAGTCTGCAGACTACTGTTTTCTCTACACATTAACTGAGAAAATATATTTGTACACGGGACAAGTGATTTTTGAAAACCACTCGCCTGGATTCAATTCCACTCGCCCCGGGCGAGTGATTTTTGAATCCCTGAAAATGAAAATGTCAATTTTTGACAAGCTTAAATTTTTAACTGTTTCTGTTTCACATGATGTTTTACAAATGAAGAAACTACCAACTGGAAAAATGGATGTCCATTTCAACTAAAGTGGATCACTGGATTCATTAACAAAATTGGCACTACAACTTCTTTCAAATGGCTGAGACTCAGTAAATTGACACAGCATGCATATTTTGTGCCTTGTATACTATTTTCGGATGATAAAGATGATTTGAAGAATCCTTTTACTCATGATGGTTTTTGCAACTTCAAAAATGCAGTTGGAGTGAAAGGAGGAGCTCTTCACAAACACAGCACATCTAAATTTCACAAAGAAGCTGAACAGCAAGCAGTTGATTTTAACAAGATTAGTTGATTTTTTTCCCACTAGAAAACTGTAGGATTTAAAATCAAAAAAATTGAATTTTTTTAACAATGTATTTATTTCCAATGGAAAACTTAATAAATTATGACATAATTATAGACTTATAAGCTTACAGTTCACAGATGTTCAAAATGAGCACCATCATGTACTCAACATTTCCTAAGATGCAAAATCCATGAAGCTGTAGCCTTGCGAATTACTTCCTAATCAATGTTTGCCCAGGTATTTTGCAAGGCTGCTTTGAGATCATTGATAGTGGTAACATCAGTGCGTATTGACTGCAATTCTTGGAGGAGTATTCACCAAACGCAGTAATCTAAGTCATTTAAATCAGGGCTTTTAGATGGCCACTGAGAAGGACGAATGAATTGAGGTGTATTCTCTCCCAGCCGACTGTCGCTATCACCATATGAGGTTTTGTCCCATCTTGCTGCCAAATCCACTATTTACCATCCATGGTATCATTGATGTCACTAAACATTAGAGGGCACATCTCGTTGCGGTATACATTCTGATTGATGGTTTTCTTTTTCTTTCTCAATAGACAAGTACCTTCTTGACCTTCAGCAAACCTATCAAGAAAACATAGCTTTGTTTTCCCATACCAAGATACACTTCCATATGTCATTACCAAAGGTTGTTGTTTATCAATTTCAACCACTAACTGATCCTGAGGTATCTGAGTTTTGACTTGAACCTCTCTTAAAATAAGTTCGTTCTGTCTATTCAAAGGTGGTGATATGTTGAAAGAAGCCTCGTCAGAGAAGCATATGCGTTTCCAATTGTCATTATCTTTAAATTTATTTATGATTTTCTGGCACTTTGAAACACGTGATTGCTTATGCAAGTCCATAAATTTATTACACTTAACACCATGGTAACACTTCAGGGGACTTCTCTTCAAGATATTGAATACTGAACCTTTTGACAAGCCCAACATACATGCAATTTTTTGTTGGCTGCTGTGTCCATAGCGAGGACTGTTTACTGGAGTAACCGCTAAGCATTGTACTTCTTGTTTGACTGGTGAATGAATGTTTTTTTACATCTTGTTCCTTTTTTATGCAGTTTGGAAGCTGGTAAACTAACATTTTTCAATTTAAAACATACAGCATAAAACTGATGCTCATTAATGTCATCAAAAAATTGTGGCAGAATTTTGCTACACTTTGTCAAGCCCCAAGAAGTTATTCTGTCTTCAATAAAGACAGATAATAAATAGGAGACTAGTGCTTGAGCAATGTCATGGGCAAGGTTATGATGGTTGTTTGACAAAGTCATCCCCATGAATTATTATTCTAGCTATTATACAAAGGCAACTGCCACAAGCTCACTACACTCACTGTAAAAGCCATTGCCTGAATTTGATTCTAGTTAACAGCTGTACAAAAGTTTCTGACACTAAAAATGTTTTTGATGACTTAACACCTCTAACTTGGTTATTTTGTGGTTCTGCCCTTCGAACCACAGTTATCTTGAATCACTAAAGAAAGGGAGTCCATTGAGGAAGTTCTATCTGAAGCTTCTGAGGATTGTATTGAAGAGGAACCAGCAACAATATTTTTGCATATGGGTGCCAACAGTCTTCATTTGCCTGGACTCAGTGCAAATAGATGGGCAACTAGGGTGAAATGCTTGAGTATGATCCTAGCTCATTTCTCTAGTTTTATTAATGCTTTAGAGGAGCTCGAACAGTTGCTTACTGATGATGCATGGACAAAGTGTAACGGCCTTTACGAAATATGTTAAGCTTCAATAAAATTTTCCAGTTAATCATATTTCAACACATGTTATCTTATATTGAAGGTTTGAGTTTGGCTCTTCAAAAGACCAGTTGCAACCTTATGAAGGTATATAAAAGTTCACAAGGTGTCATAACAAAACTAAGTAAACTGCGAACAGAAGAAAAGTTTGATGAGCTGTACCTAAAGGCAGTGATACTAGCTTCTGAAGTTAATATTGTACCATCAAAACCGAGAACAACAACAACACAAAAACACTGGGTGAATTAAGAAACATATACTACTCGGGACTATTACAGGGTCAATGTTTTTTTGTTTGTTTCATGGACCACTTAATTCAATCTCTTGCATCCAGATGTCCACCAGAATATGAAACTGCAGTTGCTGCTGGATATCTCCACCCAGAACACTTAAGCAGTCTAGATGTCTTCATTAGTCAGAAGATAGCCGAGTTTTACCAAGTTGATTTACCGTATCCAGAGAACCTAATGATTTATGATGGAGATCGAGCTGTGGAAGGTAAGATGGCAGAAAGAATCTACTGATATTCACCTGTCATGGGATGTTCTGTTTTTACAGGCCATTGAGGAAGGCATTTATCCAAACATTGTGCACATATTAAAAGTATTTTTAACAATGCCAGTTGGGAGTGTAGTGTGTGAGAGATCTTTTAGTGCCTTGCACAGACTGTGCACATGGCTTTGTAACAGATGCTCCCAGGACAGATTGAATGGCTTGGCAATGTTACATGTCCACAGGGACTTGGTGGGAGATTTAGATATGTTTTGCCATCATATTTTAAATAGGTATGATCCTACAAGATCCAAGAGGATCTTCAAATCATCTCTTTAACTTGGATATTTGTTATATTTATGTATTAATACAACTTTTTATAAGCATATTATACCTACTAGAATAGAAGATTGCATTACATACCTTTTAATTTTATGATTAAAAAATATTGTACTGAGAATAGTGTTGTGTAATTAATTATAAATTATGAATATATGTATATATATATTATATATACACACAATACTATTACATTATTACATTCTAATATTATAATTGTGAATACATTATACACTAATTACAATAAATTATTTTCTATAACTTTCTGTAATAATATTTAGTGCTTTTCTGATTCTAATTTGTATACCCTAAATAAACATTTATGATATTTTAATTATTTTTAAAATTTTACTCACCACGTTGATAGAGTGCCTTTTTGATATTCTGCCTTGCCAGAAAAAAATCCTAGTTACGTCCATGACCTTGCATTGATATAAAAAATAGTTACAAAATATAACAAATATTTTAAAATTAAAACAATCAATTAAGTTAATGCTATAAATAATTTTGTGTAAACAAAAAATTTCTATGTAGACATAAATTTAATTTCCC
Source organism: Invenusta paracnida (assembly GCA_036023295.1). Taxonomy (NCBI): domain Eukaryota; kingdom Metazoa; phylum Platyhelminthes; order Proseriata; family Coelogynoporidae; genus Invenusta; species Invenusta paracnida. The sequence continues at coordinate 7,331 of JAYRBW010020784.1, forward strand.
ATTAAAAATGATATATTTTGTATATATGTATATCAATAAATTACCTATTTTGCAACACATTTTCATAGCCCTAATAAATTTGCTTATATTAACAGTTTTCATTTAAAATTATGTTATGCACTGTGTGTACTCGTCCTCCATCAATAATGTACAATATTTAACCCACATGTATAATATGTATGACTTTTATTCTATTTATTTTTGTACTACTTAAACTACAATTGGTAATATCTGTGACAGATTGTGTAAAATTTTCTAACGATCAGATTATTATATTTTCGATACTGTTTATATTTTTCTATGTGCAGTTGTACTTATTTGATACCCCACAATATATCTTTTTGTACTCATGTTACCAATCTGTCATCTTTTTTTTCAGAAATCCTTTGAAAATGTGTTCTCTGGCATTTTCATTAGATGATTGCTCAGCTCTTGAACCATCAGTTGAAAATAAGACTGAACTGAATGTTATCATGGTTAAAATGCGAAAGTTAGTCAAAGGAGCAAAGGTGGGACCTTAACTATTTTAGTTTATTACAACGTTACTTAAACCCGTTTGGTTTATTTGTCTATTTTGACTGTTACTATTAATATACTTATTGTACTTAATTGTATTCTTATTAATGTCTATGATATTGTAATGCCAAAATGGTAAATTAGTAGAAAAGATATGATTAAGATGAGTGAATTAGTTTTTATTTTACTTTAAATTCTTTTTAAAGTAGGCTATATTGATTCAAGTGTTGTAATTTGTTTGTTTTTCTGTTCGTATGTATTCCAGGTTTCAGTTTTTCGACAACTTACACGCTATGTTCTTAAACTATCGACGAATAAGACTGAAAAGGACAAAGTTAAAGGTCGCATTCAGCGCAAGATAGAAGGTAGAAAAGAAGAACTGAAGGCTCTTCTAAAATTTGACATCAATCGTTTATCTAAAGCAATTCTCTCCAATGAAATGAAAATAGATAAGGTTTGTTGTAACTTCTACAGAATGTTCCTCAGGGGACATACAATCTTTAAAATATAAATCGTTCACAATTTTAAATATAATGTGTTATCTTTTACTTTTATTAATTAATCATTAATATTGGCTGTTACTTTAAGACACTGCATTTGGAATTTTTTTTTTCTAAATCTTCCTTAATCATTCCAAGCGCTATTTTTAAAATATAGTTAAATGTAACAACATATGTAATGTCAATTTAATGTATAATTCTGTTATTAGATTGTTAATTTTATTATACAGAGGGAATAATTGTATCTTTGCAATTAATTTTTCAGTTAATATGCTTACTTTGTAATCGTTATCTAGTACAACATATTAAAGAATTTGAATAAAACGTATTTACATTTTATTTTGAATGTAATATTTTTTTCTTATATATACATGATTCTTAAATATAATAAACATATTTTAGAGCCGTTGTGCCTATAATAAAACAATTGGTTTATATGTATATGTATATGCTAATTCTGTTTATTCTACGTGTATGTATCCCATTTTTCTGTGTGATATGATACTATTGTTTTTCGCCTTATTGACTAGCATATATTATTTAATGTATAATGATTTTTTGTTTGAGAGTTTTAATAATTGACTATTAAGAGTTATATAATATACTTAGAAATTCGACAAAATAATGATAATTATTACGATGTTAATGATGATCAATTGGCATTCACTCTGTTATATGTAAAAAATCATTTAGTAATATGTTTCATTATATCGCTTAGTTTTTTCACATCTAGCTCAAAATATTGACATTTAATTTAATCGAATTGTTATCTAAATTAGATAAAATGGATACTCAAGATAACATATGTCTATGAAATATATATAAACTTATACCTCACCTGTAATCTTTTTCTCGTAATTCCTTACCTTCGTGGCCGATTTAGTGCGATGGAAATACAGATTCGATGCAACGACTGGTTATCCGAATCAGTAGCCTTCGAAAAGTGTCTCAGTTTGTGGATAAATTTCGGGAGGATCACAGCGACTGGCGAGACTTGGCTCACTACTTACTCTATAAGGACACGGCGGGCAAGTTCAAAAAACCGGAGCAGAAGCGCCGAGCTGGGCAACGATCAGGAGAATTACCTCTACCAGGAAATGTATCTAAAAAGGAAGCTAAGTTAATGCTGAAAAAGGCAAAGGCACTATCTAAAGATTGTGGCACCAAGCAGAGGAGTGACGAAAACAAACAAGAAGATAATCAAAATACATCTGTCCGAGATGATATTGGAAAAAGTAGTATTCTAGAGAAGAAAGCCGAAATTCTTGATAATGTTAAGAAGAGTATAAAGGCCAACCTTCAAAAGAGGCGACTTCCTTTTAATATTGGTAGTAACGAAGAATCATGTAAAGATGAAAAAGGAGATTCGGAAATGGACGAAGGTCTCTATAAAGATAGGGATTCCGCTCTTGATGGTAGCCGAAAGAAACGACTTCCTTTGGATGTTGAAAGTGATGACGAAGAAGAAGATGCTGAAGGTAGCTCCGGGGAAGAAGAAGAAGGGAGTGAGGATTCCGAAAGCATAGACACTTCCAAGAAGAGTAAGACTGGAAAGAATGCTAATCGAAAGCAAAGACTTCCACTTGATGTTGACAGTAGTGAGAGTAATTCAGAATCGGACGAAGATAAAACAATTTCGGGTAAAAATTTTTTTAAGAATTCCCAAAAAGCGTCAGATTCAGAAATTGATGAGGTGAGTCAAAGTGACAGTGATGAAGATGCTCTTGGAGAAGATGACTCCAATGTAAAAGCGCAGGTGAGATTTTAAAAAGAATTATTGATTTATATTTTACAAAAAGCATAATAAATTATAGATCTTGAAGTAATACATTTGTAAATCAAATAATTTCCATGAATTGTTTAAACTTATGCAAAGAGACTATTTTAACAAAAACAGTTTAGTGTCTTTCATCAGTTAATTATTGCAAATAATTATCTTCCAGAAAGTATTGAAAGTTGATGAAAGTACTCAATGGACTATATTGAGCCTCTATATTTGTTTGATTAAGTCACTATGGTTCTTGATTATTTTTATTCAAGTTGACGAATTGACAATAAAGTTTAATACTGTGTTGGAACAGTATACACAAATATATATTAATATAATTATAATAGATTTTCTATTTTCTCGTAGCTATATAACAAATATGTAATAGTATACAAATGACTATAAAATGACTTAAAATGATTAAATAAACAAATTAAAGAATACACAATAATTAAATAATAACGATTTTTTTAAATCAATTGAAAATAGGTTCGCAGAAATACAACATTCCATTGCGTACTGGGGGGTCTTTACTCGAAACATTCGTAAGTATGACGTTGTACGATGAGAAATAAAATGTTCGTACGATAATATATAAAAAGCGTATCTCGAAGCCTTCGTATGAACTTTATGAAGTTACGAAAATTTAACACTCGTAATTATTTCGAGAGCGGTATGTGCGTGGTAAGTCGCCGGTAAATTTATGATTTTTTTAATTATGTGATATTTAGAAATTATCAAACTTTAAGATAAGATAGGATAATTGATTTATTTGGAAACCCTTATCGGTTTGATGATACAAAAAGGGTAATACAGCAAATAAAGACAGAAACTTAAATAAAAAAACTATAAATAAATCAACTTTGATGTTAAATTATACACCATTTCAAAATTCCAATTACTTAATATTTAGAGTTTTTTTGAAAGCTGCTGATGTTCCCCATTAATCACGGCCCGCGCTGCAAATTTTCATTTTGGGGGGATGTACAAAACTCTTAACGATTTTTGGATTACATCTTTTCTATATTTTTTTTACTAAAATACATAGCGTTTTTATTTTAACCCCTTTTAAATTATAAATACTGATAATTAAATATTGTCAAAACAACGTAAATGTTAGCTGTAAAATACATGTACAATTGCTATACTTTAAATATGTTTATATACATACATATCAATCATTGAATTACTGGCATACTACAGTAATGATGAGTACATAAGTTAATGAGTAAATGTTTAGGCGTGGGTAAAAATGTGTTTATTTAGCTGATTGAGTAAAAAAGGATATTTTCACTGTTTTAGAATAAGACACACAAGTCAAACCCACATATATAATTACAATGATCCAACTTTTTCGGACACTAAAAATCTGCGTTCAGATTTACATACAAAATATTTGGCCACTGACTTTAAATTCAAATCGTCTGTTCGCTCTTTGTAGCGGTTTAAAAGCATCAAATGATTAAATCTCGCTTCGCGCATTGAATTACACAAGTAACGCATTGAATTCGTCAACGTCCTCTGCATCATTGAATTTTCGCAGATTATTTAAAATATAATGCAATGTTCCTTGTGCCTTGCACATGTATTCGTCAAATCGAAACAAAATGTAAACAAGTATAATTAAATAAAACAATTTAATTTAAACAAAATTATAAATTTTGTGCTTTTATGTTAATGTGATAATTATAATAATAGTTGTTTTTATGTAACTATTGTCTTGGTTCATTATTCATAAAATAGAAGTTTTTTTTATTCATCGTAATTTTGTAGTGACTGTATATAAAACAAAGGGAAAAATGTTAACTCCAAAGCATGTCCCGAGATGACCTTACACAAAGTCACAAGGTCGGAGAAACTGGTGAATCTCTTTAATGCTGCTGATGGTATAATAGGTGTTGACACAGTAAGACGTATGGATATAAGTATTGTGAATGACATTCTTTGGAAATTTCAGGAAAACAACAACACGTACATCCCTGATGGCTTGGTACTCTATGAACCTGGTAGTTTTATCTTAGGATCAGTGGACAATACAGTATTCGTTCCAGTCAAATGGTCAAGGTACATTCCATTATACAAAATAGAATGTTTGGCAGCGTAAAGGGGAGGGATAGACCGGTGAATTATCCACGGAATACCCTGTTTATAATACAAGTATAAATTTGAGACAGAAAAATGCTATGAAAACGTGGGTTGGGGGGGGGGGGGAGATGTAACTCCTATTCTTAAAGTATTGTCTTTATTGATATAGAGGGAAAGTACGACGATGCAGTTGAAATTGCCCTAATAGCGACTGATAGATGAGGTCATGTACGAAAGGCGGCAGTGTTTTATGCCATGCCGAATGATATAAAAGGCTTTAACAGAGATAAGCAATTCTGTCATGGTTTAAAATTAGATTTTCTACGTCTGCATTGGTTCAAGACAAAGGAGGCACTTTAACGTGAGGTGAAACAATTTCTAAACTATTAACTAAACTACAACTCTTGTAGATGGGATACCCTGATGCAGAATTGACATTGTAATTAGGTCATCCAGCCTGAGCGGATGGGGCGTTGACAAGCGTCGCAGATGGGGCCAGTATATGTAGGTCTCGATGTCGTCGGCCTATAGTAGGATATGCCGGGGATCGAAGGCTGGTCGGAAACCCCGGCTTGGAAAAACCTGAATGTGTTGGAAATGTGAAGTTGGATATATCCTTGCACCTGCTGGCTGATAGCTGAGCAGGCGCAGGCGCAGACCAGAAAACATAGACATTGATTTGATAATGGGGTCGCTATGTTGAGGCTGTCTTTTTGACACAGATTGTGCTGCTTCTTCACAGTCATGCATAAGGCAAACATTGTAGGGAATTGGTAATTCCATCGGCTCATGGCGAATTTGAGCAACACTTAGGCTTAGACTAGCTACGTGATCTGTATCCCCATGTCCGAAGTAGATTCCATTCACCGTATGACGAATTGGTTGTTGTTGTTGTTGTTGTTGTTTTATTCCCGGTCGGGGGGGCGCTTCAGCACCCCAATCCCCCACAAGTAGGAGATCACACGCTGGCCGTCCGCGAGGACTGCGAGAGAGGGGTTGTCACCCAGAAAGTGAAGACGGGGGTTAGAGTGGGCGGGGCAGAAGAGGAAGAGATGGGAAAGGTCCTCCTGGGACTGGAGACAGAAAGGACAGAGCGGGGAGTCGGAGAGCCCGATCCGATTCAGTGTCGGTGGGCGGCGAGGAGCGGCGAATGCCCGGTTCGGAGTTGGGCCAGAGTGACGCTGTCAGAGCGGGACATAGAGGGCGGACAGGAGGGCGGACAGGAGGGCCGGCCGTTGGCGAGACAGGCTCGGTGCGTGGCAGAGTGGGGGTCTGCGGTGTAGGTCCGGTCCTCGCCTTTTGCAATAGAGCGGTAGATCGCGGCGCGGGCAGACGTCAGGTCGACTGTGGTAGTCTGAGGCAAGGTCGCGCCCCGGCGGGCTTCGGCGTCGGCTTCCTCGTTCCCGCGGATGTCGCAGTGCCCGGGGATCCACTGAAGGTCCACTCGGTGAGACTTTCCGAGGTCAATCAAGAGGCGCCAGATGTTACGGCAGGTGCTATCCCGCTGGCATGGGTGTCCCCCCGAGAGCCTCTTGATGAGGGTCTCTCCATCTGTTAGTTCGCCTAGCTCATCGGCATCACCTACCGTCAGCATAGGGAAATGTTACAGTAGTGGAGACACCAAGTTTCATTACCTTGTATTGGTGATTAAGGGATGCAGGGATTCTTAAGAGAAAATACCTATTCGTCCTTTCTTGAGTCGTGCCCAGAGAGATACCAGGTGCAGGTGGGCTATGATCCGTGTAGCTTGGCGACGTGTATGGAAAGGGTGATCTTCACGTTTCAGAAGTTTTAGCAATGATGGCTGTATTATGGTTTGAAGACGAGTAGGAGAGAAGCATCCGGCAGAATGTCCAGAGACAAGGTGAGTTGGTGCACATGTGGGTCTGCTGGTAGAAACAATCTCTTCTTTCTTTGGGTTTCTGTTAACCAAAGAGTTTATATTGCTACCCTTTGGTTATTCTTGAGTCAAGAAGCTCTTCCAGTCGATTTTATTCTACAAGATGACAATGCGCCGGCACACAGAGCAGCATCTGTTTGTGCTTTTCTCCAAGACAACAGTGTGGGGACCATGCCTTGGCCATCTCGTTTTCCTGATTTGAATACCATATCGAGCATGTCTGGGATTATCTGAAGAGGAAGGAAGATCAACGCATGGCAGAACCCAGCTACTACCTTACAACAACTCGAAAAGTTGATCTTAAAAGAATGGAACACAATGCCCCAAGCTTTTGTTGATAGTTTTATCGACAGCATGCCCCGTCATCTGGATGCCATCAATTGAGCTGAGGGTGAATATACCCGATATTGATTCATCCCCCCCCCCTGCCGCTATCTCTATACTCTCTTTTCCGACCACGTCTTGAGAACGCGACACTAGCACTTTTCAAGGCTGACACATATTGATTGATAAACTAAAAAAATATATAAAGGTACTAATAGTAATATAAGATTAGGCGTTCATTCTTTATGCCGAATGGTGCATATATCTTTTTTAAATGTATATAATGCCATATATATGTGTGCATTATATATATTTGTTGTCACATTTTTCACTTCAAAATTCCAGACTGGAATAAGCAATGTTTACCAGTCTTTGTTTGATTTTAGCGTCGACTTTAACAACAATATACATAGATAGGTAAATGAAATATACATTTAAATAAAAATTGCCTTGTATATATTGTACGTAGTTATTTTATTCAGAGCATGTACTTTAACAAATAAAAAATATAGAATAGAGTAAAGAGTTGTAAGCCGATCAATTCATTCGAAATAAAAAAAATCTTGATCTTCTGAAAGTAAAACTATAATATTATAAAAATACAGTAATACCCAATATATTTCGTGAGGCAACTTCATCAGGGGAGTGAAATACAGTTGAAAATAGTCCGGCTATATACAAAACAGTTATTACATTACATAAGAACAATTGAGTAAAATTTACAAAGAAAGGGTTTATATCAAAAAAGAAATATATCGGGTTTGCTATATTTTTATATTATAGTTTTACTTATACCGCAGATAAAGACTTTTTATTTCGAATAAATAATATTTATATGTATATAAATTTATTTTCCGAAAGAATCCGTTTTATGGTGTCAAATCTATGCACTTCTACTAGCTATGCGATGTTAATGCAGATTGGTCCATTGTTTCAATATTTATGGTTGCTTTACACAACACAATTTTGCTGTATGAGTTGTTGAATCCTGAGCAATCCAGGGCTGAAATTCCGAATTACACAATCACTTAGTTTGAAAAGAATTCAGCATTTAGAATGATTTAAAATGTGAAATTCGTGTGTATAAACTGTTATTAAAGCTTTGTTCTGGATCATTCTACCCTCCCATTATTCAGCTAATAGTTTTCCAGCCAATAAAAGTGCACTTCATTTCACTCACTCTGTCGTTCACCAGCTTTGACGTAATCTCAGCTCAAATATAATACTGACTGCCTTCAGAATTAATACAGCTACAATAGAACACAATATGTATAAACTAACAAAGGGTTGACGTGCGTGTTTTCATACTTGTTGTATTTATAACATTAACGAATTATTAATATGAATCAAAGTAACAATAATGATAACATAATATTATGATCGCAACAAAATAAATAAGTAGCCTTAAACACGGATTTCATTCAATTATTAAAATTCAAGCATATTCTCGATTTTCACACAAAAAAGCTTAAATTTAAGCAAATTTAAGAATTTAAACCCAAAGCTCAAATTCAAGCATATTTTAGTATTGCCGACAGTGACTGTGGCCACCCAGTGTATTACATTTATAATATGTATGTAATATGTTGAATAACGTTGGCAAAATCATACCGTTCGCGAATTTCAAGTTTCAATTTATCATTCCCCAACTGTACATACCGTTTACGAATAGAAAATTAATGTGGTTTACTATGGCTAAAAAAATAATTCGCGAACAGTACATACTTTTAAGAATAGTAAAAATTTTAATTGTATTTCAATTAAAAACTTTTATCTTTTAAATTCGCTAACCATACATTCGTTTATTAGTTTGCTGTAATATTTTATTATATTATATTTTAGTAAACAGTAAAACGAATAACCCGCCATGAAAAGTAGCCATCTTAAGTTACGTCTGTGATATTATTGGAGTTAATACATATTTAGATAGCTGAAACATAATTTTGAGTATGCCGCCAGTTTAAGTACGGTAAATTAAAAGTAAGCGGTAGGCATTAATTAATAAGAAAAATTTTACAAAAAATTATGTGAAAACCGATTCATTATACAATTTATTACTTTATATTATAATGTCATAATAACATGAAATAGTAAACAATAAAAATAATCCATTTTTTTAATACTCAATGCATGCAATAAAACTTTATTATTATAAAGTTTATAAATTATATAAATAATTATATCTAGTAATTATAATATTGGATCAAATAGTTTTCAATATGGTCATCTCACCCCGATCGTCAATAACTTCATCATCGTCTTTCTCAGAAGAAGAACGCTGAGACTCGTGTGCGGGTGAGAGATCCGGCCGAAGAGAAAGCTTCAGCATCTCGACCTGCATTGAGCCTGGTAACCAATGATAACCACATCGGGGTGAGTTTATGTATGTAATACTGACAAAACAAAAAATAACAAAAGTTGAATATCATGTAATTCAACTATAATATTGTTTTAATAATCCTAAAGTGAAAGTTCATTTTGACATTATAAAATAATTATGTTAACTTAGTCGAACGACAGTGCCTATTAATATGAAGAATAGATTATTTCAGTTCTACAAGTACATGATTAATATTAAGAAAGTTCTATGCATTTATATAATATTAAAAACTAATATCAAACACAATAATTCAACTTACCAAAAATTAAATTACATAAATCATTCATTAACATTTCGAATTCTATAAGAGTTAACAATTAATAAAAACAACCCGCTGATTTATCAGAAATCGAATTAATAAATTAGTTCTAGAGTGAATTTATTGGTTCAACCAATAAATGTATCATGTTTAGTAAATTACATAATCAAATATAAATTAAACAGAGAGCACGTACAAATTATACTTTTATTGATTTTTAACTGAAAAGGGACTTGTCTGGATGATGATAATATAAAGTCAACAAATATACTTATCTGTTAATCAGATAAAAATGGAAATTCTAACTAAAAATAAGGATATATAGAAAAGAATTGTGATTGAAATATGAGTTTAGTAATCGAGGCACCGTGCTGCATTAATTACTAATACAGTAAACTTCTCAAATATTTTCGATTGATGAATCATCTTCCGAATCAATACTATAATGTCCATGAATAGATGACACCTACAAATATCATAGTATACAGTCGACATTCCCCTGCAATTAGCTTTCTCAAACAACCTTCATAAAGAAAATAGCAGAAGTATCCATATTTATGGTAAAAATAGGATATATTTGACACACGCCTTACCAGCTGTGTAATTTTTTAAATATTAAAACATGCTAAAAATGAGGTAAAAGGAATGTTTTCAGGTGTATATTATATAGAGAAATACCTAGACGAAAGAATAATGTTATAAATAGATGGTAGCCTTTTCCTTTCATAATTATGTATCGCAGTATAAAAACAATTAAAATTATTATTAATACATTAAAGAAATGCATTATTTTATTTATTGTAATAGCCTAGAAAAGTATATACTACTTAAAAGCAAAGGTAAATCTATGTATACACACAATATAATAGAAACAACTATTGGAAGATTATAAATTAGCTTAAATAAAAAAACAATAACATTGATTATGTTCAAATACATAATATTATGGATTACAAATATATTTTCAAATCTGAACCCTGCGCGCGTGTATAAAATTGAAAATGATTTCTATAATTGTAATATAAATACACAAATCATATGCAGATTAAAAAATGTGTAAACTCCATATACAAGGTTAAAGCTAAAGTAAGAGTCTCTGAACCCTAGCTGAAACCATAACAATTTCTTACTATGTTTCGATTAACCTACGTTTCAAGTGTAAAAATAATTCAAGGTAAAGTTGAGAAAAGGCTTATTATATGCTAAATGTGATGTAACACATATAATGGGTAGGATAAAGAAATCTAATATAATGGGGCAAAATATATTATAATCACAACAGCAGAGTAAACGATCAACCATTTACCAATAATTATTGATTATTAGTATAATGTCTACAACAAATAATTTATATATTATAATAATACTCATAAAATCAAACACATTTGTTTAAAGGGTCAGGTTCTATTAACTATACTTACTTTCTCCATAAGATTGCTAAAGAAATACTAATAACATGAAGTAATGGGATATACGATAATTTAGTTATAAACTAGAAAATATGAATCATGCATGAAAGGTAAGTCTAGAGAATAAAATGTCAAAAAATGTCAAAATAAATAATGATATAATTAAGACATAGTAACAGTAAGAATTAAATTATAGGCTTGTATTAAAACACAAAAAATAACTCAGGAAACCAGAATAAGCTGTAAAATAATTTGCTTCTGCCGTTTTATAAGAAATTAGAACCTTGCATGTTTTCTTACTTGGGCCATCCTCCATTCCTGACAATACAACTAAAATGGGGAACATAACGACAAGATATAAAACTAGCATCACAACCGGCTTTTAAGTATTTATATCTATGGCTTGTAGTATGCGAATCGCTCTATATAACAAAATATATATAACAAAAAACTGCACAAAAAACTTACCAAATTTAATAAAAAATAGTAATAATACTATATCCAAAATATAAACTATTTATAATTTCGAATACAACTGGATGACAAATTGGAACTCAACAATTATCACATATTAAAACTTTCCATTTTTTAATTTTTAAAAGTTTATGATAAAAACGAATAAAATGATTAATCGTTAAAAAGGTTAAATCGTATAAATGAAAAATGTAGGGAAATTTTTTTATCAGTAAAAACAAATTATTCCATCTAACAAATATACGGTAAAATATAATGTGTTTAAAAATGAAGTAAAAATTCATTGTTCCAATTATTTAATTCAAATTTAAACGCAAATATACTATAAAATGTTTACTTAAAGTACTTAAGTGACTTTTGTATTATGAAATGCAGTACAAATATGCTAAACGGACATAAAGAATATATATAAGCAAAGAAGACAGACCTCAAACAAAATTGGTAGATTTTACGCATGCACTGAAATATTAAATATTTCATACATCCATCAAATTACATATTAATAAGTGCCTACATAAGTCTAAACATAACACGAAGGTGTGTATTTTTATTGAGATATCAAAAGTAATACATCTTGTTAAGTGATATTTATATTCGACATTGTAACAAAATGAACTTGTTTCAGAGCACGGAGCATATTTTAATGCACACTTCAATGTAATACCACTCAGGTTTCTAAATTTTTAAAACAATTACCGAGAATAACTTGTTAATTAGCTAAATAAATGTTACTTAGTTAACAATGGATAAAAGTACAAAATAAGGAAAATGTGTAACAATTGAATAAATAAATGACGATACACCAATAAACATCACCAAAAATAATAATTAAGGATAAAGCTATAATCAAGTAACATATCATAATAATATTTATGCACAAATGCAGAGTACAATAGAAAAGAGTTTACAATATTTAGAAAATAAATACCAGAAATGATTATATTAAAAACCATGAAATAATATTTTTTCATAATTTTACATAATCGAATGAAGCGAATATTTAAATTTAAAAAAATAATTTTATCCCGAATGAAATTTATAAAAAAAAATCAACGAATATTCGACTATATCAATAACATAATTCTAAGAATGCCTAGCACATAAACAAGATAAAGTTGAAATATAAATAACATTTTGCATTAATGCTAATTACTCATAAAAGATAAAAGTCGGGGGCTATTATATCATAGAAAATAAGTCATCATCTTATGTTTAAACTTTCATTACAGCCTTGCGTTTTACTAAAAATAGCAAATTAAAATCAGTACCTATATCATAGTTTAAGTCAATAAGCCAATAAAAGAAAATGATAATACTAACACTACCTGTTTCTATTGTGTAATATGTATATTGATCATACTCACAGGGTTGAATACATCATCTTTGTTTTATAAATAATCGTTAACATTTATTTACTTATGGAGCAACGTAATTATAATTTACTATTTTGTTACTAATGTTCTTAAAATATTGGAGCAATTTTATTTTTATTGTCAAATAATAATATCATATAATGACACAATACTGATGTATTGTTATACTTGCTAAGGTTATTTAAAATTTGAAAATATTAGTAATGTAATTATGCATAGTCTAAATTACCAAGACACCGAACGCATATTATGATGTCAAGTAGTAGAAAATTTAATTATTCAATAAATTAGTTACTCTGATAGTTACTCTTTATCAAACCTAACCAATAAAAAATAATAAAATGAGAGATTATTGATTACGTTTTTCAGGATTACCGCAATACAATTAATTTCAATTATAACATGTTATACTACAAGACGAACAAAAATTACAACATATACATTGGCAAAACAGAAGGGTTGTGATATATTTATACACTATACATACAAAGCATTCATAATATAGATATCAGAGGCAATTAGCGGTTCATTAGGCGATTTCGATTTAAAAATATTTAATATAATTCAATGCGAAAACAAATTTGCTTGTTTGTAGATTTATTTAACTACTATTATGCAAGAAAAATAAAGAAAGGTGGATTTTTAAATTTAAAAACGGTTGCAAATGAAGCTTTCAAATGAAATATTTATAGACATATTTTAATTGCGCAAAATCTTGGTAGTGAAACGTAAATTGCAACCTTTAAATTATAAGGATTTAGTAATATAATAATTACAAGTAAGAGGAAATAATATGCACACGAAAGGGGAACTAAGATCATCATGGATAATTATATATTTGCGAATTAAAGACGTAACACATTCAGAAAACTGTCGTTTACATTTTAATTTAAAATCTTACACATTTAATTTGCTTAGTGCACCTGCTGTCTGTATGATTTTATTATACAGTCACTCATTTTTGTTGCCAATTTTTTAGCTTTTTACGTCATAGTATTTAGGTTGTCTTCATTGAAAAAATATATATTTTTAATTTTAAGAAATTTCGGATTTTAAAGAGTTCAATTTAAAGTTCAGCTATAATTGCATCAATAAAATGTAAGATTTAAAACAAACATATAAATATTTCAAAATGTGAAATTAAACTCTTTTATATAGTTAATATATGGTAGAATACTAACTATCTATATAAGAAATATTTTATGTATTCAAAAACAAAATTTATACATAATCTTTAAAAAAATTCAATTTATGTAAACAACAATCGTAGAGATGTTTCGTCTGTGACCCACGATATGTACTATCTGGGTTCATAATTTAAAGTATACTATATAATGTTAGAAACAGAGAATGAGGAAGGAAAGCATACAACCACCATAGGAGAGGAGATTTTCAGCAAGAGATAATTTTACCTGGATCTCTATTCAAGTCCTCTAAAATAACATAAAAATGACGGTAAAATAAAGTAGCAGGATAGAAAAATAGGGGAAGGGGGGATTTAAGAAATAGAGAGCTGAGAGGTACTAATAAATAACAATCAATAGTGTAAAGTATATATTATAATATAAGACAAAATGAATCTAATTCAGAATACTTCATAAACTAAATACAATAATAAATGAATGTGTTAGAGGTGAATTAAAAATGTAAAAAATATCTAAAATTAAAAATATAAAATATAATAACTAAGTAAGAAAGAGGGGAGGAAAAGCCTAATTCTCAACTTTCGTCCATTTTTAATGTTTTGTTTTATTATATTTAAGAACAATTATAATTAATTTCGTTTTCATGAATAAGGAATCTATTTATTAAGAGATAAGGCTTATCAACTTTAACTGATCTATTTAATGAGCTATTCTGTCTCTTTAGCTTCGAACTGATGTCTCATTACCTTAAACCTAGCCACACCATTTGAAAATAAATGTAATCAAAACTTTCAATTACTTCTGTATACAACTAATGCGCGTCCCAGAATTGGAAAAAAATCTGAATAATATTATATAAATAATCAATTCCTAAAACATGTATAAGGAAGATGAAAAATACATATTATTATTAATTCGATGCCATAAACAATGTTACACTATTTACAAATAAGAAAAACTATCACTCGAATTAAATCTGTATAGGTCATTATTTGCCTCACTGACAACTTTAACATAATTGGAAAATATTACGAGCAAAGAAAAAAAAATAGAAGAAAAATAAATGTATAATTAAAAGTATCTAAAATGACAGAAAATAAATCAATATTCACGAAAAAATCCGGCTATAATAATATTTTGATATGATTAACATTATAATAAGACAACAAACTTTTTAACCTCCTAAAAATAAAAGCACGTACGCAGATATTCAAATAATATCATTACATGACAGGTTTCAAACAAGCTATAAAGAAAGGTGGATTAAGTAGATTGAATTTGAGCTTAAAACAGAAATATCTAAATATAGATCGAGCAGTTTTATTACAGTGTTATATAACACAAATTATATAATATTCCTTTTATATATGCAATGTCGTCATGAAAAGATATAGTAGAAGACAAAAGACAATTATTCATTATCTATAGCTGTATTTATTGTCTAATGTAAAGCTGGCATGATTCAAAATCCAGGTCGCGTAGAAACAATATTGCTTACATCTGCATATTCAATTATTTATGTATTTATTATTTTTGTAACTAAATAAATGTTATACTCAAATTGTACGATTATAACGTTGTTAGTAAATACAATCAAAGGTGACTTTATAGAAATATATAATTACACACAAATTTATTTTAATAGTTATCAATTTTAGATACAATTTACTATAATAAATCGTATTTACGTCATTTAGCGTGACTAAAAATTCCTCATGTATTTTAATAAAGATAGAAAGATTTATAAATACATTCACTAATACAATAAATATAATATTAGTATAATATAATATAATATTTCATTATTTATAGGTAAGATTCTTAGATTGGAAATAATATTTCAATCCAAATGTTTGCATATCTGATAAACAAATTTATGAAAATTTCATGATTTAATATTGCTTAATAATTTTGGATCACTAGTATTATATAGTTTCAAATTCCCCTTCAAAGTCAGATTTCAAAATAGTTTTAAATTCCACAAATGCAGATTTAGATGCATTGTTTACTAGTTCCTTCAGAAAGATTTTCATTCTTGATTATTTGGCCGTCTCTATATACTTATAAATTAAAGTTGCAACCAATAAATAGGCGGTAAGCGACAGGAGTAAAGATAGTACTTACCGCCTCTGGAACGCCTACAAAGTCCAGTCGGCGCTGTGTCAAGGATACTGCTAATCTCCTCGGGGTGCGAGTCACTTTGAGATACCGTGGACTCGTGTGCCATGAGCATCTTTGGAGATCGGAACATGTAGCAAAGCGGGTAGTGGGTCAGATTGAGACAGGAGAAGGAGTAGATATCCGCATAGCGCATTACTTGGGAGGCAAAGAAGGTGTACCTGGATCCTAGATAGTGAGTGGTGGTGGTGGTTGAGGGGGGGGTTTTAAATACAACATATTTAAAATGTTGTATTTAGGAGATTTAGAAAGAATATATTTAAAAAGATAATCTCGAAACTTCAAAATATCTGAAGTCAAAAACCCATCATGAAGATAATATTATGCTTCCCATTATTGCTAGGCAATAACTATTCCTATGTAGTTATTGTTTGGAAATGGCAAAAAAACAGATTTAAAAGTGGATGAACTCAGTAAGAAATTAATTAAAAATTGTCCAAATTATATTTAAAAATGTATATGAAAAGCTGTAGAATAGTAGCTTTTATAATCATAACAATAAATTAAAAATATAATAATAAAGTTATAATCAGCATCTTTAAAATCAATAGACCGTATCAAAATAATTCAGTATAAACTCACCGTTAAATACTATTTAAAATAAATGGGTTTACAACATTTCTACATTTTTATTGTCGTAATTTTAATATATTATGTATTATAAAATATTTATTGACATTTAACTAACAACACACAGTGGTATATAAAAACCTGCAATTAAATATGTACTAAATTAAAATCATACTATTTTTAAAGAAATACAATTATTATTAATATTTTAAATTTAGATTAAAGAATTTAAAAATATAACTATAAAGAAATATACAATCTACATATGTGCATGTTTCTAAATGCATGCATTATAAATGGTACATGACTGAAATATCGTTTTTGTAATAAAGCAACATACAAGCAGAAAACATGCTTTTTTATTTGAAATTTATAAAAACGATCATAACATTGCATCCATATTTATATAAAATTCTTTCTAATTATTCTTTAAAAATCAAATTTTTTGGATGTTACGATTTTCAAATAATCTATGAAATGCTATAAATTATGTATACATGTCTGCTATAAAGTTTTTTTTTTGTATTTTTCACAAAATTTAAAAGAAAAAATATAGAAATTGAGTACAATTTATAAAAAAACATATTGTATAATACCTACAACGAAGAAAAAATATCGGTAGAAATATATATGAATATACATATATATATAAAAGATGTATTGAAGCAGTAGGATGGAGTATATACTTGTATATGTTTTATAACCCGTTGTAAATGTACTTTAAATTTATAAATATTATATGTCAATGACCTAGAAAAATCATCTAAAATATATATTACAAAAAAGTTATGCAGCATATATGGGTGCTATAGGTTACAAAATTAAATAAATATGAAATTATATAATTATGGCTTTATTAACATTGTAATAAAAAATACCATATCAAATCAAGCAGTAAGTGCACAAAATGATCGACTTTTGAAATACTATTAAAATATATCATATAAAACACTTCGTGTTCCCTATTTTAAGATATTCTCTATATATGGAATAACCATATGCATCCCAATTATACAACAAATGACAATAATAAATACAGAATAATACACATTTATACAATATTTTAAGCTATTGTATAATTATTAGATAATTCCAAACATACAATACAACTCGGATACTATTATCTACCGACCAGAAATCTTGAATTTTACTGCATAAATTATCAGTTCCAATAGAATGCCAGTCTATATATTATAGAATATAATTCGATATCAACATGCCTATATACATTTATATTTATATACCTACATATCTATATAGCTCGCAATAAATATCAAAATGTTCGTATATATATTTTGTTTAACTTACATGTGGAAAATTTTATATATTTATTAAAGTTAATTATACCAAAGTATTAAAAAATTATAAAACTGATTGATAGAACACATATAGTTGTTCTCCATTAATATAATGCAACTCATACCTCATACAAAATTTAACAGTGAAATGTTATCCCCAACTCAACTAAGCTGAATTATTATATTAGATTCTTCGAAATATGATCTCACGCTCCTTCTAAGATTCTTATACATATAGAGCGTTAAGAAGCTAAGTCAGTGTAAAACCCTGTAATATAGAAGCTATCTATGTTACCACTTACAGACTTAGACTCCTATTTTTCCAAAACGAAAGGGAACAATGGATGAAAACAAGCTTGAGTGATGAATGAAAGATCACTCGTATTTATGGATTAATTCTAAGCAGGGTAAAAATTAAAAACAAGCTTATTTAAAAGTCAAATTCCGTCGCTAGCCTTCTCCATACGTAGCTTATATATACAGATATATCGATTGAAAAACAGGTGCACTATAAACATGAAATAGAAAGAAACTTTTATGAAACTCACATTGACTTATGAAAGAAAGTACCTATACATATGTCACCAAAACATTTCCTAGCGTAGATTAACATTCAAACTAGCCTAAACTAAATACCAACAAATACGTTTTCACTATAAAAAGAAAAGGTCAGACAGGTTAACATTGTATTCAGCATAACCTGCTTCCCTGATAAACACACAAAGATGTTATGTAGATTTACTTTCATTTTCTTCACAGAAATTAATTTAAAAAAAAACATGTTTTTCTAGATGAAAATACAAAAAATATAAACTCCTCCGAATATATTCTACTTGTCAATCATTACCTACTTAAAATTTGCATATGTTTACATACATGTATAGACACTATAAGACGGGAAATGTTATATATAACATGCACTAACAATGCCAAACACGTTCTATTTTTATATAATTTCCATTCAATTCCATTTATTTACCAAGATAAATCTCTACAGAAGAAATTAGACAAAAAATAACAACCAACAGCCAATAACCAACAGCCAACATAAAATGGATCTCCATTACATTTATATATGGTATACTTTTAACATGATTTTAATAATGTTTTTTATATATTTTTATTATTTATTAAATTTACAAATGAATAATATTTAATTCTGTAAAAGTAAATATAAAAATCAACGATTATGCTCATAAAATTTCAATTTTGTCAGCTATAAGTAAAGCAGGATATATAGTTGGTGAACTATAAATTTGTAACTAATTGTAAATAAAATTTTAAAAATACATTACTTCAATTATATTATTAATAGCAGATAATAATATAGCATTAATAATAAAAGTAATACTTTTATTTTAATTAAGTGATTGAATATATGAATGATTTTTAACGAGTAAATATCAACTAGAAATTATGTTAAACACAGAATATACACAGAAATTTCTATAAGATATTATTATTAAGGATATAAAAAATTATACTTAGGAATATATATAATGTACTTATACAATAGTTCTATTAGTAAATAACAAATCTCATACATTTATAATCCAACAAAAAAATCATGTAATACTCATTCTTAATACAGGAAACCCTTTTAATACGTAAAGAAAACCCGCAAAAAAAATTAACTAGAAAACAACAGAGACAATGTAACTTAAAGTTTCCTGTGAGAGAAACACGTTTATTTAGAAATATATATTTCCTCAACTTTCAGTTAAGTATTCTTAGTTAGTTAACTGTGACTTAAATCGTATCGAAAGAATTCGATCAGAAAAAACACACTCATCATACCAATAGGCACATAGTATATAACTACGTCACGTAAAAGTTTACAAAGAAGTTTACCATGTTTTAACTAAAACAAATTACATGGCTAATTTTCCATCAAGCAATTATTGTAGCCATATAAATAATATTCGAAAATAATTACTCCAAGTACAGCTGCTTGTAAGCATGTTCTACCCGTAATTAACTAATTCTCTTGTATTGTCTTTCGGAATTAAAATTTTGCTATATTATCAAATAGTATACTGAAACTAATAATGCCCTTCAATGTATGCATCAAAGATGTGTGTTTATTCAAATGTTTTTGTGTTACATACGTACATACAATAATGTATAATTATGTTTTTCTTATTCCAAGAGTAAACCTTAATTTAAATGAATATGCATTTTCTAATTCTAATGTCATGTGAAAACTTTATTGTAATTAAATAAATATTGACTTTTCTTTGACATCAGCTCAATTTATAAATATGAAGAGACAAAGAATTTAAATATTTAATTATTTTTTATTAAAAACTAACTACTATACTGTTTATTCTGTGGCGTGAGTATATTAAAAATATTAAGTAATTTCCATCAAAATAACTCCATTTACACTGACGAAAAATAGGATTCTTTTTTGATATCAAATGAACAAAAATCATTTAAAAACCACTCGCATATTTTGTATCCCAAGAAGGGATGTCATTTGTATCATCGTATGTTCGTTATAATATGATTTATGCGGTGTTAAGCGGAAATTATTACAGTAATATGGAGGAGCACTCCACATTACTAAAGATTAAAAGACCCTTAGAATCAACACTCCTTCTTCTATTCTCTACTATGTAAGTATAATTTTCACAAATCATTGTCATGAATATTACAAACGACTGTGCAATCAATCCTTAGCTACTGTCGTTGTCAGTATATTTTATACATACCACTATTGTACTTTACAAAAATTAATTGGTAAGAATAGAATTCATAAGTTGTATAGATGTGATATTATAGCAGCAATAATTATTACAGACATCATAAACATAGCAAACCGTGTATATAATGTTGATATTATAGCAAATTTGAATAGCATAAATCAACAATCTGTCCAGATAATTTTAGAACTTATCATGTTTTAAATTTTGGTATATGTACGCGAATAATACATTATAACCTGAAAACTATGCATGATCCGCTGTAATTAACGTTCCACAGTTAACTAGCACATGAGAATGATTATGACAGTAATGTCACTTTGTTTATGTTAAATAAATTAAATGTTTTTAAGAAATATCTACTGTGAGTTGAGATTATGATGAAATATTTCATATATTGGTAAGATGAAATTAGTTCTGAATAAATCATTAAATTAATCAACTTTCTACAGAATAATATGCAATGATATTAAGATATAATTAAGTTGTGAATGTGATATTCTGTTAATCATAGAAAGTTATATTGAATTTTAGAATCTCTAGATCAGATAATGCAGTGCCAAGATAATATAGAGTACAAATTAGATCTTCTTATTGTTATTAAACGTTAGATACACAATTTGTAAGAATTGTCAATTTATCTTTCCATGTAACTTCTTTCATTTAGAATTATTGTATCTATTACAGTAACAATTACTTCAAAATCCTAATTTATGTTTTAAAACATATTTCTTAATTTGGTAATACTATAACAGTAATTTTTGTAATTTAATAGAAACGTCAGTAAGATTGCATTCTTCAACGCAAGACCCTGCTTTTAAAACACTTAATTTAATTGAAATTATTATCGAAGTACTAAGTATGATATCACAGGTTGAAAACTAAGTCTAAAGAAAGATATATTATAATGAACGTCTACATTAATACCATACAGTAGGAATTTGTTATAAATATCTACATGTGTATCGAAAAACAACAGCAACAATTTATCGAAACAATTTAAAAAATAGTATAGCAAATCTATGATGGTTGTTTAATCATAATTTTCTAATATTCATATACATAGTAAGAACTAAATCTAAAGTGCAAATGAAACCTAATTCAGTGATTATAATCTATATAGAAGTAAGTCCCTCAATAGCAATAAATAAAAATACTTTAGAAAACGAAAGCCTCACTGAAAACGCTTCACTTCGTATTTCAATATGGAAACAACCATAAATGTTAACAATCACCTTTATTGAACCTCTTCATCTAATATTTTACATCAGCTTGCAGTAGGTCGATTGATAATACTACCGAAGGGAAAAGGTGTTAGTTGGAATATCTAATCATCAAAAGTCACACTCATTGAAGTATTGTCAGCTCTCCTTTTATCCTAAATTTAACTAAATAAAAGTCTACTACAGAACAGGAGAAAACTCCCAATATATTAATAATAGCGTCACGCTGAGGCTAAGTAGAGAGAAAAAAAAATTTAACGAACTAATAATGGCGACACCTGACACGAAACAATATTTGTTGAAAGTAAAGAAGTAATACAACTATGAAGGAAACGCAGATTATAAATAAATAACTCTAGCGAATATTATTATAATCGATAGAAAGTATTATGCTTTTATTAAAAACGAACACATTATATTAGTATTAAATAAAAATGACAAAATGTGCCTAATACCATTTCATTATAATAATTATTTATAATTGTTATTATTACTGTTGGTAGTTAAAGGTAATATTTTACGTAAATTTTCATGCTAACCTTAATCTTGCACTTTTCAAAAAACCACCCTGGCAAACTGTTCAGTCGATCTTGTGAAAAACTGTCTAAAGTCTAAATAAGTTCGACTGGCATCTTATCAGATTAATTAAGTCAACCAGTGTGGCCCTCATCATGGTCTAGCTTAGTAGAGTGAAAAGTTTATTTTAACCAATTTAACTGGGAATTAGATTGACAGCAGCCATGTTATAAAACACGACAGTTGATAGACAAATCAACCCATTTTGAATCTCTCATGATCTATATCTACATAATACACTGCAGTTCATTATGAAGAAACCCTCTATGTGAACTGTTTTTGCAGTGATAAATATGTACGAAAATTGTGATAATAATAACTCACCGTTCCTGAATAGACTTCCAAGCACACCGTAAGCTTCTTCCATTTGACGCGCTACTGACTGAAATAAAATAAAAGTGTTAGTCGATCAGAGATATCGGAAATAACAGTAACCAAACTGGATAAAAATATAATTGAATAATTATTAAGCATAAAGAGCAATATCATTCATCTACTCAAGTATAAGGGGAAATTAACAAATAAAAATGAAAAATTGTTAATATAAACAATATATAAGCAACGAAACCGCACAAATTTTGGTAAAATTTTAGGTACTATAAAACAAATCTTTAGATATTTATAATAAGTAAATCATGACTAAATTTCCTTATATGTATACGCTTAACTTAACTACAGCGTATGATACATATTATAATTATTGATAAAACGTATTATACTATAACCATGTTAAACTACTTATCAACACCGAGACAATCCGATAACTTTTAATTGCGCTTTATCGTGCTATAAACATATATGTAACAGAATCTATCAAATATTATTATGCTGATAATTTATTTAACGATAAATTTTAAAATGTATTAAGTTGTAAACGCCACAATGTATTCAAGTGTAGGTTAAAATAAAAACAATCAAATCAATAATTAAAGTCTGAATTCAAACTGGGATTTAAATGTGATTTATTGGAAAATTAATATAAGTAATTTACCTTTGCGTTCTACTTTTAGTGATTAAAAATAGTTCCATTACAGTCCTAAGCCTGATATTTCCATAAATATACCAGCTTCTTTAGCAGAAGGAAAATTGACATTTATTATCAGAATTAAATAAAATCACCGGCATTTTTTTCTAGAAAAAAACTATTATTGTGCTATGCTTTTGTAATTAAATACCTACTGATTTGAAGATGCAGTTTTGGTCAAAATATTCGACAAAATTTACAATTAGTTTCAGTTCATCTAATTTAAAAGAAACTATTTAATCTTAATTTAGTCGGTACCCTTTAATTCCACGTCGTACTATATATATATATATATCGTACACAGTTAAATAACTCAATGTCGATGCAAGCGACTGAATGAATAAAAAGCAGTATAGTCAAGTTTAACGATTTTTATAAATTTGTAGAGTACTACGTATTTTTGTACCACATATACATAAAATTGATAAAATTGATAACCTAGCCTGTTAGTTCCAAGAATCCGGCAAAAATACGACACGAATATCAACAACAAGAAAAGAATATCGTAACCATTAATAGATAAAAATGTTTAATTTCAAATAATTAATATACATACATATATAAAAACTACATAATTGTATATTTACTCTACTTTACTGGAAATAGTACTTATTCTTAGGGTTTCAAATAACAATTGCTATATAGCTGTATATGTACGTGTTTCTTTCTTAAATTCTAAACAAAACCTACTAGCATTGCGCGTTTTATAGAGAGTAGGTATTTGCATGAACTTCTTATCGGAAACTGATTCGCATATACTACAAGAAACGTCAATATGGATATACATTATTCTAACAAGCTATATATTATTTGAATATATCTTGTATAGCTTTTGGTTTAACTATTAAATCAAGTACAACCAATGACTCAATAAGAAAGAAAAAGGTATTATTGAATCTTAATTTAAATTAATGCAAAATATTATGTTAAGTTAACGCACTCTAATTTCAGATTGCAAAGCTCCAACATCAGGTCTCTCTTCTGAAGACATATTCATATCTCTGAAATATTAAACATAATATTGTTATTAAGTATCACTAAAATAATACTCTAAAAAAACAATATGTAAATATTAGTATAATACATATAATAAAGGATTACAAATATCCTAACGATTCACAAGAAAAAGAAAATTTTATTCAATTTTGGCATTATAAGTATTTTCACACTTAGTTATCAATATATTATGATTTTAATATTGAGAATAGATTCAATGAATATTAACCTTTAAATATATAAAAAATAAAAGGGGGTGATACTTTTTTCAGCTATTTCCAAAGTTATTATATCTGAAAGTTAATTATTCTTGTGTGTTGAAGAGTTTTAGATAGAAAAACGTTAATTGCTACATTGAGAAATAGTTATGGACAATAACGTACGCTGCAGCATTAAAAAATACTAAATATATTATGTCCACGACATAGAAGTACTGTACAATTTTGAGTACTGTAAGAACGTTCAATAAGTAGATACTATATTATTATTAAGTAGGTAGATATTATAAGAGATCAAATTTAGTACGCATAAGTTTTTTGTTTAACATTAACAATTGTACGAACTATTTAGACATATAGCAGTATACATAGGTAGTATTTGTACAACACAAAAATAAAAAATTCGACAGCACCATATAACAAAATTACACTCTGTAAAGTAACACAACGTGGAGCTCATCTTTCGACATGCCAAGCCAGCTACAAACTAATCAGTTGTACCTGTAAGCTTCTGCCAACTTGTTATCGAGAACCTGCAGTCTATCGAAAAGCAGTTTTTCTTTTTTCCAGACATAGACCTCACTCGCCAGTTCCGGAATGACAAGAAAGGTACGCCAACCGACAATCTTCTTAGACTTGAGGATGTCCCCAAATATGTGGTCTCCAACGTACAGAACATCCTTGCCACGAGCCCCGATTAAGTGAGAGAATACTTCACAGGATCCTACAAGAAGTATAATGCGGAGAACAATGTCACGTTTCAGATGAAGTTGATTTATATTTATTTTTTCAACATTTATTTGATCGTAATTTTAAGAAATAAAATTGTAGCATCGTAGTCTATAGTAAAATAAGACAAGCTATGATCAAACAGCTTTATTAAAATAACTTGTGCTACTGGTATAAGGCATTCGATTTAATAATTGTCAACATTTTATTTTAATTACATACTAAACGATAATTTCTATTATATCAAAATGTCAGATCACATTTAATAAAGGTTCATTCTTCTGCAATTCTAGTTAAATTAAATTCATAACGATCATAAGCGTCAACTTTAAAAAATCAAGACAATAATCTATACTTTACCTATTTTTATGTTTCAAAAAGTACATAGAACTCTATAATTTGTTCGAAAGAAAAACTGTTACTAACATCTATGTTTGAATAAAATCGAAGTCTATTCTCATAATTACTTTGGCGCCATTTGGGATTATATAGGTCTATGTAAAGCTCCCTCAACAAAATAATGCAAACACTGTCCTCTCTTATCTGTATTCTGCAAACTCCACTAGGGAAATCGTTATTGGTGTACTTTTACAAATCATTAGTCGGAATAAATAAACTAAATTATCAATACACACAACACTAGGAAGTATTTACTTTAGTTTAAGTAGAACACTATATAATAAAGATAGAGATGAGTGTAATTATACAAGATATAGACAGGGTTCCCCCACTTTTTTAAGAATCAAATTCCCTGATTTTTCCCTGATTTTCCCCTGATTTACCTCTGATTTTCCCTGATTTTTATATAAACTAAAAAAGTGCATATTAGGTTTCCCGAAGATATAAAAAAAAATTACCAACAGATAATGCTATATAATAACATAAATAAATAATAAATACATTAGTTAAATGAATGTTGTAACAAATTAGTACAAGTTGACAGTTTACATGTCTTTTTCCTTTTCTTTTATTAAAATCTTAATAACATAAATAAATAATATATACATTAGTTAAATGAATGTTGTAACAAATTAGTACAAGTTGACAGTTCACATG